>JADRCH010007427.1:2505663-2537525 GCA_019843965.1 Rhynchomys soricoides
ACTTGTGATGAACTTTGTAACATGTGATCATGTATTTTGAAAGATGTATAAGTACTGAGGATAAAGAGAGTCAGTAGAAATTTTTCCTTTTCCCCTCCTGGAAAAATCTTTTCCCTCACTAAAATTTTTGCTTCCTTTTCCTGCTTAGAGAATGTTTTTTTTTCCTTTCCCCACTTAGTATCTTTTCATTTTTGCCCTTAGATAGCTTTCATAGGAAACTTTTTACAACTTAGTAATAAACTCTATAATCACTCCTCTAAGTGTCTCATTTTCTTCCGGTGACTAGTAGGCTGAAAGTTAGGACTGAGCAATTCATGCTGAGATAGTACAAAGGGTATTTACTTAATCTTTTGCTGTTTTTAGGAAGAGTTGCTAGGTGCCAGAAAGTGCAGTTTCTGGCTTCAGAGGATCACAGAGAGCTGGTCAGCTACAGTAGCAAAGTAACTGGGACATAGATAAGTAAACATTTATTATTGTACAGCAACCCTAAATATCTGATAAGACAAAGTCTTACCCTTGAATCATAAGACAAAGTCTTACCTTCTGTTGATGCTCTTCCCCCTCCACTACCTCAAGAAGAACCAACAAAATAGAAGAACCCCATGTTGCCCCCAAACTTAGCTTCTCTTGTCCAGTGTATTGTAGCATGGTTATCCATTAATTTATACACAATATCTACCTTTAAGTGAGAATATAACATGTTTGTCTTTCTGGGTGTGTGTTACATAACTCAGGATTATCTTTTCTAATTCCATCAAATTTCCATCAAATTTCATGTTGTCATTGTTTTTAACAGCTGAGTAATACTTCATTGTACAGATGCACCAAAATTTCTTTATCCATTCTTCAGTTCAGGGACATCCAGTCTGTTCAGAGTTTCTGGCTATTATGAATAAATCTGCTATACAACATAATTAAGCAACTGTTTTTGTTATATGGTATAATGTCCTTTGGTATATTCCCATGAGTGGTATAACTGGTTATTGAGGTAGATTAATTCCCAATTCTGAGAAACTGACAAATTGATCTCCAAAGTGTTCTTAACAGAAAAATTAGAATAATCTTTTGACATTTCATATGAACAATTACACCAACCCAATAGATTGATTCTTATTTACAGGTGTCTTTTAAAGATACAGGTGTCTTAATGGGCTGGACATTCTGATTATCTAAAATACTCTCCTATTACAGTTTTCAGAGCAGACAATGACATATTAATACAAACACCTGGCATGTCAATGTACTGCTTGCTCACTATGATATATAAAAGTGGTGTCTACATCCTCAAGCCTGAATATTTTTAAAAGCAAACTTATCAAGTTGAAAGTCCGAATATGGTGCACCTGCAGTCTGCAGAGCTTGGACATCTTTACTAGTATCAACTTCAACAACCATAGAATTGAAAGAACTTCCTTTCCTGGAGATTGGAAACTTGAGAATGTTAGAGTAACTGAGCATGCCACAGAAATGAGAGCAAATGCACTGACATTTGTAGGAAGAAGAGTTTAACTTATGACAAGTGGTATGTTTACATGCCACTTCTCATCTCAAGCAGCAGTCTGGGGTGAGATGCATGATGCTAAGAGGGATGAGAGTGTGAACTGGCCATTGTTTGAGACCCCATCAATATATTTGCCCAAGTAAAATACCTAGAGCTACAGATCCTGGGGTGACACCTACTAATTGATCCTTGTAATCATAGTATCAACTCCAATACTGTAGCTTGTTTGGTGAACATAGTTTTTGGACTATCAAATTGATACTTCAACATCTAGCTCCAGCCCTTATATTTCTCTCAGCACTGACTTTGGTTCTCATAGATTCATGTACCAGGTAGAAATATCAAAACATAGTAAACAAATTAACATCTGTGTATCTAAATTCCATAAAGATCTATGGAGATTGACACAGGTACCATGCAGAGCCAGCATCAGTATAGAGTGCTTGTGGCTCTAGTTTCTAGGCCTGTACAATGGTCCAAGTACATTTCAGCACTGAACACAGCACCATAGTCCCAGGGATTAGGCTTTCTCCATAACCTCAGTTTCTGAACTTTTTTCAGCACTGAGAATACTATAGAAAATAACAAAATATTGTGTATTCATGATTAAGGATTATCCAATAAACCCAAGGAACATTAAAAAACATGTGAGTGGAATAAAACTATACATATTATTAAAGTGAAGTTATAATCAGCTCAAAATAGCTTGTTAAAAATAGTTTTGCAATAATCCTCTTGCTAAGTACAACACAAAGACTTACAATAGACATTAAAAAGATAAAAAGTGTTTTAAAGATAGATGCCTTAAAAAGAAAGTAAGAAAGAAATAGAAAAAGAAACAGAACTTTCATAAAAAATATGGAGATTATAACTCCTTACAGATCAATAATTATGTTGAATATAAAATGCATCAAATATAATTGTGTTAAATTATTCTCAATCTGTACTCATTTGGGTAACAAACTTCATTATCAGGAGTAGGAAGCTCCTTAAGATGTTATTTCTTCAGTGTAGTTTACTGAGATAATTATTGTAAATGCTTTGCAGCAATCTGAGGGTGAAGAAATGCCACCAAGATCACACCATGCAAGAAAACTCAGGCAAGAGATTTATTGGGGAGTGGGCACAAAAGGTTGCCTCTGACCAGGAATAAGAGAGAGATGTTAGAAGCTAACTCCTCCATTTCTACCTTCACTGTTGATTTTAATATGAGTTAAATATTAACATGGCTTCCATTCTCCCTATTGTTCAGCTTCCACACTTGTTTCCAGAGTCTTGATACCTATAATTTTATGTCTTAGGTGAAACAAGATTTATGTTCCTATTGTGCAGTCTGTTTTTTAAATCAACAGACCAGTTTGACTTGTCTTAAAAATGAGGCTTTGTTGAAGTGAGTTTTTTGGCTACACTGCCCTGTGCTCCCTGCTTGTCATACCCATGTACCTGCCCAGGAACTATCTCAGATCTGTAAATGGAAAACAAACACACATATTCCAGTTTATCTTAAAATGCCTTGCTTAACTCAATGACTGGGCACTCCTAAACATTCCCCTATTACCCCAGACCTAATGAGGAAGTTGGCTGTGGCTACTTAGTTGAAAACTCACATGGACAGGGAGCTTTATCTCCTGCTGCTACTGCATCCCCTTCTTCCTGAGTCCTCCTGGTTCTCCATTCTATCGACCCTTGCCACTCTCAGTGGCCCACCTAGTGCTCAACCTTTAGCCACTGCCATCTTTGTTGATAGCTCAAAAAACAATTGAGGACAAGGACCTTCAGTGTTTGGACATGCAGATTCAAAGCATTAGCAACAATCTCTTACATCTCGCCCTTTCTGTCTATTAGAAAAAAACCCTCTTCTCTCCAACATAAATTAAGTGCAACCACAGCAATTATATAAGTCTCAGAGTATGATATACAATTAATATCCAGTCCATCATATTTTTCAAGTAGATAAAGAAATCTACCATCATTCCTATCTTAATGAGTTTATGATTCTATACTAAATGATGTTTTGATTTTAGCCTGTAACAACATCTGAAAAGCATGTTTTTAATTCTACATCCTATCTTTAATGTTAAAAACCATGTTTGTTTATGGAACCATAATTAGTCTTCAGTCCTGTCAGATATCTAAGAATGAATTAAGTATTACTTGAGTACATAGCAAGCACCAAACACATTTTCTCAAACTTAAGCAATTTTAGAAACAGCTGACTCTTGGGATAGTCTTCTAATTTCTTATAATGTTGGATCATCTATTATCAGCCTTTTGGCCCAGAGTCATCTTGCAGACCCAGAAATGCAGTAGGAATATGAGGGACTAGCTACTCTCTCTTGGCAGAGATTAGTAGTTGACTATCCCACATATGTTTGTCCATTTTGGACAGTATTTTGTCTGAAGATGAAATAGGCAATTTCTGCCCGATGGCTATCTTGCCACAATAAGCATCCTCACCTGGAGGTAAAGATGCTCAATATCTTCTTTGAACTGTGAATGTGGTACTGTCAGGAGCAGGTATATCTCTAGTCAAATATCTAATAATTATTAACATCAAATGTAACAATCTGTGGATTTCTGATGCTTTTGAAGACTATCTATATTATGTATAATTGGACTTTTAAACCTAAGCAATTCTTAGTCATTCCTATTTGAATAAATAGAAATCACTTTATTATAATTACATTAGAATATAAGCTAAGCATGAGTTTACTATTTGGCCCTTAACTTGTGTTACTTAATCATCTTGTTCTTAAATGAATTGCATAGGTACAATGCCTATCTAAGAGTAACAATATTAATTTCAATTTTTGTATCAATATACAGATTCATACCAATGAATACACTGAACATTCTAGATCAATATATAAATTCTATACCAATGTAAGAAATTATAACATTAATTTAACATCAATTACAAAGATTTCTATCAATGGAAAATTATGGGCATACAATGTATGATTCAAAAATAGTTAGCAATTTATTCCATCTATTTCCTCTGTGTTCAAATTATGACAGTTATGAAATTAACCGTTAAAATCACAACCTATCTATAATTTGTAAAATAACTGTTACCAGATAACCAAAACCATGGAACTGGGCTGAAAACTATGGGGTTTCTTCCTGCTGATTAGGTTTGATGAGAAATTCTTTAAAAAGGTGGGGAGAGATAGAAATATTAGAAAATTGGTTAGAATTAAGAAATCTAGCTTTAGCATGCATTATCCAGTCTAGGTATACTAGAAAGCTCAGAGATTAACTGAATTTCTGATTATATCTATCTGACAGGTTGGATGAGGTGAGATGGTCTAGAATTAGCAGCAATCACCCAAACTCTTTTGAGCAGTATCAGGAAGCAGGGAAGCAAGTAGGTCAATTCAGCATCTCTGAGGATGAATCTTGCCAAAGCTCTGTATTCTGTAATATATGAATCATACCACAAAAATTTTAGCACCATTAAGAAATGTATATAGATTGTGCAGGGTACACAAATCAATTAAGGATGAAATTCTGCTCCTTTTTTGAGCAGGTGAAAGAAAACTGTCTTTTTCAAGAGTTATTTTTATTAGTAAACAATTGTAACAAATCTTAATTCATGCCATATAAAGGAGGGCACAAAGAAACTTAAGGATTCTATAAGCAATAACATTTATTGTCTAATTCTAGATGAAATTTAGCTAGAAACATTTTTATGTCTAAGCCAGTTACTGAGCTGTTCCCATATTGAAGGATCAGCAGATCAAGTTACCTGCACTGTTTGATTTTCTCAAAAATGTCGAGATCATCAAGTGATCTTCCCCTGTTATATCTGATCCATATCACTCAGGAAGGGGCCCAGAGCCATCTCTCATTTCTTACAAACACAATACAAAGATTCTCTCCCCAGATAGCTTACTCTTAGTCCAATAACTGGAATTAATTAAGGATATAGCTTGACCTCTCTCCCAGAGGAATCTTAACACAACAACCAAGCTCATAACCACACTCATTTTGATAATCAAAATAATTCAAAGCAATTAGTGCAATCTAAACAAATATTATCTGTTGAGACAGTGTTTTTCTTGTTTCCTGGACTAACCTACATGAGTTCAAGGATGAAGTCATTTATATATCTGTGTAAATGTGAATATTCCCTATTATTGTGATTAATATCACTGTAGATACATACTGTAGTATGTCCATTTCTCTATATATAATTCTCAAGGCCTAAGTTTCTACTGTCTGAGATAGGCCAGGCTCCCTACTTCCTCCTTTCTTTCTTCTTCTTTTTTTGATATTTTATTTACATTTCAAACGTTTTCCCCTTTCCAGGTCTTTCCTTTGGAAACCCCCAATCTCATCCTTCCTCCGTCTGCCTCTATGAGGGTATTCTCTCACCCACCCACCCACTATTGTCTTCCCTCCCTGGCATTCCACTACAATGAGGCATCTAACAACCACTGGTCCAAGCGCCTCTCCTCCCACTGATGGCCAACAAGGCCCTCCTCTGCCACATATGTGGCCAACACAATGAGCTCTTCCATGTGTATTTTTTGGTTGGTGGTCCAGTATCCCAAAGCAATGGGGGTCAGGCCAGTTGACACTGTTGCTTCCTCCATGGGGCTGCAAACTCCATCAGATCCTTCAGTCCCTTCTCAAACTCCTCCATCTGGGACCCCATGCTCAGTCCAATGGTTGCTGTGAATTGAATCTTGGCTATTCTGAACTTTTGGGCTAATATCTACATATTAGTGAGTACATACAGTGGTTGATCATTTGTGACCTCCCTCAGGATGATATTTTCAAGTTCCATCCATTTGCCTGCGAATTTCATGAAGTCATTGTTTTTAATAGCTGAGTAGTATTCCATTGTGTATATGTACCACATTTTCTGTAACCATTCCTCTATTGAGGGACACCTGGGTTGTTTCCAGCTTCTGGCTGTTATAAATATGGTTGATATGAACATAGTGGAGCATGTGTCTTTATTACATGTTGGAGCATTGGGTATATATATGACCAGGAATGATATAGCTGGGTCCTCATGTAGTAGTATTATGTCCATTTTCCTGAGTGTCTGCTAAACTGATTTCCAGAGTGGTTGTACCAGCTTGCAATACCACCAGCAATGGAGGAGTGTTCCTCTTTCTCCACATCCGTGCCAGTATCTGCTGTCACCTGAATTTTTGATCTTAGCCATTCTGACTGGTATGTGGTGGAATCTCAGGGTTGTTTTGATTTGCATTTCCCTGATGACTAAGGATGTTGAACATTTCTTTAGGTACTTCTCAGCCCTTGGAGTTTCCTCAGTTGACAATTAGCTGTTTAGCTCTGTTCCCATTTTTTAATAGGGTTATTTAAATCTCTGGAGTCTAACTTCTTGAGTTCTTTGTATATATTGGATATGAGCTCTCTATCAGACCTAGAGTTGTTAAAGACCTTTTCCCAATCTGTTGGTTTACATTTTGTCCTATTGATAGTGTCCTCTGCCTTACAGAAGCTTTGCAATTTTTTGAGATCCCATTTGTTGATTCTTGATCTCAGAGCATAAGCCATTGGTGTTCTGTTCAGAAACTTTTCCCCTGTGCCCATACAATTGAGTCTATACCCCAATTTCTCTTCTATTAGATTCAGTGTATTTGGTTTTATGTGGAGGTCCTTGATCCACATGGACTTGAGCTTTGTACAGGGAGATAGAAATGGATCAATTTTCATTCTTCTACATGTAGACCACTAGTTGAACCAGTGCCATTTGTTGAAAATGTTGTCTTTTTTCCACTGGATGGTCTTAGCACCTTTGTCAAAGATCAAGTGACCATAGGTGTGTGGGTTCATTTCTGTATCTTCAATTCCATTACATTGATCTACCTGCCTGTCACTGTACCAATACCATGCAGTTTTTATCACTACTGCCCTGTAGTACAGCTTGAGGTCAGGGATGCTGATTCTCTCAGAAGTTTTTTTACTGTTG
Organism: Rhynchomys soricoides; assembly: GCA_019843965.1. Classification (NCBI taxonomy): domain Eukaryota; kingdom Metazoa; phylum Chordata; class Mammalia; order Rodentia; family Muridae; genus Rhynchomys; species Rhynchomys soricoides. The sequence goes on from JADRCH010007427.1 coordinate 2,513,115, forward strand.
AGATTAGTTTTTGCTATCATGTTTGGTTTTTTTTTGTTTTGTTTTGTTATTCCAAATGAATTTGAGAATTGCTCTTTCTAAGTATATGAAGAATTGAGAAGGAATTTTGATGGGTATTGCATTGAATCTGTAGATTGGTTCCGGCAGAATGGCCATTTTTACTATATTAATCCTGCCAATCCATGAGCATGGGAGAACTTTACATCTTCTGAGGTCATCTTTGATTCCTTTCATCAGAGACTTGAAGTTCTTGTCATAAAGATCTTTCACTTGGCCGGGCAGTGGTGGCGCACGCCTTTAATCCCAGCACATGGGAGGCAGAGGCAGGTGGATTTCTGAGTTTGAGGCCAGCCTGATCTACAGCTTGAGTTCCAAGACAGCCAGGGCTACACAGAGAAACCCTGTCTAAAAAAAAAAAAAAGATCTTTCACTTGTTTGGTTAGAATCATACCAAGATGCTTTCTATTGTTTGAGACTATTGGACTATTGTGAAAGGTGTCATCTTCCTAATTTCTTTCTCAGACTGTTTATCTTTCAAGTATAGGAAGGTTACTGACTTGTTTGTGTTAATTTTATATCCGGCCAATTTGCTGAAGTTGTTTATCAGCTGGAGGTGTTCTCTGGCATTTTTCGGGTGACTTAAGTGTATGATCATATCATCTGAAAATAGTGATATTTTGATATCCTCCTTTCCAATATATATCACTTTGACCTCCTATTGTTGTCTAATTGTTCTAGCTAGAACTTCAAGTACTATATTGAATAGATAGGGATAAAGAAAGCAGCCTTGTCTAGTCCCTGATTATTTTGGGATTGCTTCATGTTAATCTCCTTTTAGTTTGATGTTGGCCACTGGTTTGCTGTATATTGCTTTTACTATGTTTAGGTATGGGCCTTGAATTCCTGTTCTTTCCAAGACTTTTATCATGAAGGGATGTTGAATTTTGTCAAATGCTTTTTCAGCATCTAAAGAAATGACCATGTGGTTTTTTTCTTTGAGTTTGTTTATGTAGTGGACTACATTGATGGATTTCCAGGTATTGAACCATCCCTGCATCCCTGGGATGAAGCCTACTTGATCATGGTGTATGATCATTTTGATGTATTATTGGATTCAGTTTGTGAGAATTTTATTGAGTATTTTTGCAACAATATTAATAAGGGTGATTGGTCTGAAGTTTTCTTTGTTGTGTCATTGTGAGGTTTTGGTATCAGTGTAATTGTGCCTTCACAGAATGAATTGGGTAGTGTTCCTTCTGTTTCTATTTTGTGGAATAGTTTGAAGAGTATTGGTATTAAGATTATTGTGAATGACTGATAGTATTCCTTACTAAACCCATCTGATCCTGAGCTTCTTTTTTTGGGAGACTATTAATGACAGCTTCTATTTCTTTAGGGGTTATGGGCCTGTTTAGATGGTTTATCTGATCCTGACTTTACTTTGGTATTTGGTATTTGTCTAGAAAATTGTCCATTTCATCTAGAGGTTCCAATTTTGTTGAGTATATGCTTTTGTTGTAGGATTTGAATTTCCTCAGATTTTGTTGTTATATCTCCCTTTTCATTTCTGATTTTGTTAATTTGGATACTGTCTCTGTGCCCTCTGGTTAATCTGGCTAAGGGTTTATCTATCCTGTTGATTTTCTTAAAGAATCAGCTCCTGGTTTTGTTGATTCATTGTATAGTTCTTTTTGTTTCTACTTGGTTGATTTCAGCCATGAGTATGACTATTTCCTGCCTTCTAATCCTCTTGGGTTTATTAGCTTCTTTTTGTTCTAGAACTTTCAGATGTGCTGTTAAGCTGTTAGTGTATGCTCTCTCCAGTTTCTGTTTGGAGGCACTCAGAGCTATGAGTTTTCCTCTTAACACTGCTTTCATTGTGTTCCATAAGTTTGGGTATATTGTACTTTCATTTTCATTAAATTCTAGGAAGTCTTCATTTTTTTTTTCTTCCTTGACCAAGTTATCATTGAGTAGGACATTGTTCAGCTACCGTGTGTATGTGTGCTTTCTGATGTTGTTTTTGCCATTGAAGACCAGCCTTAATTCTGGTGATGATCTGATAGGAGGCAATGGATTATTTCAATCTTTTTATATCTGTTGTGGTTTGTTTTGTGACCTATTATATGATCAGTTTTGGAGATGGTACAATTAGGTGCTGAGAAGAAGGTATATTCTTTTGATTTAGGGTGAAGTGTTCTATAGATATCTGTTAAATCCATTTGGTCCATAATTTCTGTTAATTTCACTGTCATTTTTTTAGTTTGTGTTTCAAAAATTTGCCCATTGATGAGAGTGGGGTGTTGAAGTCTCCCACTATTATTGTGTGAGGTGCAATGTATGCTTTGAGCTTTAGTAAAGTTTCTTTTATGAATGTGGGACCCCTTGCATTCGGGGCATAGATGTTTAGAATTGAGAATTCTTCTTGGTAGATTTTTCCTTTGATGAGCATGAAGTGTTCCTCCTTATCTTTTTTGGTGACTTTTGGTTGAAAGACGATTTTATCCAATATTAGAATGGCTAGTTCGACATGTATCTTGGGACCATTTGACTGGAAAATTGTTTTCCAGCCCTTTACTCTGAGGTAGTGTTTGTCTTTAACTCTGAGGTATGTTTCCTGTATGCTGCATAATACTGGTCCTCTTTATGCATCCAGTCTGTTTGTATCTGTCTTTTTATTGAGTACCTTGATATTAAGAGATATTAAAGAATGGTGATTGTTGCTTCCTGTTATTTTTGTTGTTATTTTTATGTGTGTATGGCTATCTTCTTTTGAGTTTGTTGAAATATTACTTTCTTGCCTTTTCTAGGGTGTAGTTTCCCTCCTTGTGTTGATGTTTTCCATCTATTATCCTTTGTAGGGCTGGATTTGTGGAAACATATTGTGTAAATTTGGTTTTGTCATAGAATATCTTGGTTTCACCATATATGGTAACTGAGAGTTTTGCTGGGTATAGCAACCTGGGCTGGCTGTTTTATTCTCTTAGGGTTTCTATGAGATCTGCCCAGGATCTTCTAGCTTTCACAGCCTCTGGGGAGAAGTTTGGTGTAATTCTAGTAGGTATGCCTTTATATGTTATCTGACCTTTTTCCCTTACTGCTTTTAATATTCTTTCCTTGTCTTGTGCATTTGGTATTTTGACTACTATGTGATGGGAAGAATTTCTTTTCTGGTCCAATCTATTTGGAGTTATATTGGCTTTTTGAATGTTTATGTTCATCTCTTTCCTTAGTTTAGGGAAGTTTTCTTCTATAATTTTGTTGAATATATTTACTGGCCCTTTAAGTTGGGAATCTTCACTCTCTTCTATACCTATTATCCTCAGGTTCTGTCTTCTCATTGTAGTCTGCATATCCTGGATATTTTGGGTTAGGAGCTTTTTGTATTTTGCATTTTCTTTGACTGTTGTGTCACTGTTTTCTATGGTATCTTCTGCACCTGAGATTTTCTCTTCTATCTCTTGTATTCTGTTGGTGATACTTGTGTCTATGACTCATGATCCTTTCCTAGGTTTTCTTTCTCCATGCTTGCCTCCCTTTAGAAATTTTTTTATTGTTTCTATTTCCATTTTTAGATCCTGAATGGTTTTGTTCATTTCCTTTGCCTGTTTGATTGTGGTTTCCTGTAATTCTGCCTGTTTGATTGTGTTTTTCATTAATTCTTTAAGAGATATTTTTCTGTCCTGTTTAAGGGCTTCTAGCAGTTTAACTGTGTTCTCTTGTATTTCTTTAAGGGATTTATTTATTTCTATCTTAAAAATCTTCTATCACCATCATGAGATGTGATTTTAAATCTGAGTCTTGTTTTTCTGTTTCATTTGGGTATCCAAGGCTCACTGTGCTGGGAAACTTGGTTCTGGTGATGCCAAGTTGCCTTGGTTTCTGTTTTTTATGTTCTTGCCCTTGCCTTTCACCACCTAGTTATCTCAGGTGTTAGCTGGGCTTCTTCTCTATGACTGTGGCTGTCTCTTCTGCAAACCTCTGTGTCAGTACTGTTTGGAGACCATCTCTCTCTGAGAGGAATTTGGGTTTGGAGAGCTATAGTACAGTGCCAGGGTGCAGACAGAAACTAGAAGGATCCTCTCCCCAGCTGTTCCTTGGTCCTGATGGCTCTTCAAGGGTCCCTCTTGATCCAGGAATTTGAACAGAAGTGGTGGTCTTGCCTGTGCTTGAAGGTATGTCAGCACTCCTGTGAAACCAGCTCCCTCCTGGCACTATTTTAATATGGAGCCCCATGTCACAGGATCAGCTACCTTGCTGCAGAAAAAAAAAAAAAAAAAAAAAAAAAAAACAGAAGACCACTCCTCAGTCCCTGTGTCTTGAGGGCTCTGAGTGAGTCCTTATGAGCAGAAGTTCTGGTCCTACCCCCATTCACAGGCTTGTTCACACTCCTGGGTGGCTAGCTTTCCCCTGGCTCTACTTGGCTATGGAGCCCTGGGATACAGGCTGAGGTCCCTAGACACAGATGGAAATTGGAAGGCTTCTGTCCCGGGATGCTCCTTGGTTCCGGTGATGGATGCTCCTTGGTTCGTGTGACCTCAGGGTTCTGCATGGGTCTTGCTGAGCAGAGGTACTGGCCTTACCCAGCACACAGGTTTGTCCATACTCCTGGGAGGCTAGCTTTTTCCCTGTGCTATTTGGATATTGAGGCATATGGCTCAGGCCACAGGAGTAAACCAGAAGGCTTCTGTCCCTTGCTGTTCCTGGGTCTCTGTGTCCTGAGGGTTCTGGGTGGGTCCCATTGAGCAGAGGTGTTTATCTTACCTCCACTCCGATGCTTGGCCATACACCTGGGCTACATCCTCCTTTCAACATAATTATTGGAAGATCAAAAGCCTTAATATTTGTATATCTCTATATTGAACTTTAATGAAATTTTCTTCTACTTATTGTATAAGCCTATTTACAGGCTCTATTTTATTTATTTATTTATTTATTTATTTATAATAAATTTGGCTGACTATCCCAAAAATCCTGTGTTGATCACATTCAAAGCACCCTGGAATTTGTCCTGGCAAGACTTTGACATATCTTTAATGCATTTGTTCATTCATACTTCCTAACTTTTCTCTTCTGCGGAGCTTTAATATTTGCTATGTCTATCACCTGGCTCTCTGCCTTTCATCTTAAGCTCTTTGTATTACTTTCACACTGTAGAAAAAAATCCCCACTTGGCTTGAGCAAACTTTGTATATTCCCTTCTATCCTTAAAAAAAAAATCAAATCAGACTTATAAATCTCTATCCTTTATTTATCTGGTAGCTGGAGTTAGACAGCTTTATGTTCTCTTCTCACTGTTTCCTTCCTCCTAGCAGGTGGCCAGGGCAAATTCCTGATGAAAGTTGTGTTCTGTTTTTCTAGTTTCAGTGCAGGTTCAGTGCAAGAGCCACTTGAATTGGTTCCTCTAGCTGAGAAACCAGTTCTCCCTACTTATAGATTTACACCGTGTGTGTGTGTGTGTGTGTGTGTGTGTGTGTGTGTGTGTTTCATACCAGAGTCCCAAAAAATTATTTAATAATAGGTTATTGAACACCTCGTTGGGCACCATCTGTTATGGTGAGTTTTTTGGCTGCACTGCCCTGTGCTCCTGGCTGGTTGCATAGGCACAACTGCCTGGGACATTTTGGATCTGCAAATAGAAAACACACACACACACACACACACACACGACAGTTAATCTTAAAATGCCTTGATAAACTCAATGACTGGGTGGGTACTCCTAAACCTCCCCCTGCTATCTGAGACACAATCTGGGAAGTGGCCAATGGCCACTTTCTCAAAAACCCACATGACTGGTTGGCTTAATTTTCTGGAGATACTACATCCCCTTCTTTATGCACACACAAATACACACATACACACAAACCTAAGTACAAATACAAGTATAGTAATACCATGAAGAACTATTACTATTTTGTAGTTATGACTTGATAACAAATCCAGGTTGTCTGAGAAACTAAATGTTTATACGTTATGAAGGAAATAGACCTCAAAATGAGGAAGGGTGGCTTGAGTAACAATATTTGTGCTTCTGAATTTTTATTGAAAAAAATTATTTTATTCTTTATACCTTTTAATATTTCAATTTTGTTTTCTTTTAACAGTCTCTACATAAAAGAGAAATTAAACTATGTCATCTAGTAGGGGCTGTCTCTGATTCCATTGCCTGCCTTTGGGTCCCTTTCCCCAAACTGAGCTAGTTTGTGAGGATGCACCAAGATTTCCTGTAGCTTGATATCCCAAGGCTGGTTGATATATATAGGATGCCTTCCATTTTATGGGGAGAGGAGGAAGGTTGTACGGGGATAGAGGGATGGTGACAGAGATGGACTGTGAAGAGAAGAGGAAAGATAAACTTTTATCAGCATGTAAGGTAAATAAAGAAGTTCTTGTGTGTGTGTGTGTGTGTGTGTGTGTGTATCTATGTGTGTGTGATCAATATAACACTGATTATTATAGCTATTTTAAGCAATTACAATTGTTCTTGGATGGGTAATGTGATCAGATTATATAAGCTTATAGTCTCTTGATGGCAAATGACAAAAGAAAAGTGAAAGAGTGAGATATAAGTCTTAAGAAATGCAAACAGGTCTAGGAAACATGGAAAAAACTGTTAAATCGATTCCAGTAACACAATCATTGAACTGTTTTAAAAATAGTAGTTTCCTAATCAAATATTTAGAATAGTCTTTGGAGACTTAGAAATGAAAGTTGTTGCTGGTAGAATAAATTCATATATTATATAAATATGAAGCATGCTAAATCAAAATTTAATTATATGTGCACATGAGTATATATACTAAAATTATTTATTAAAATAAATAATACAAATAAGTAAAATTCTAAAATTTATCAAACTTTTAATTTCAAATATACCTCACTCTAATGATAACAGGAATTCATTCTAGATGTATAAAGGAAAAGGAAATGTCTAATTTTCTATTATCACTGTTTTACAGGGTTAAGTAACCAAAGATACAGTTTGGCCTCTTCCAAGGACTTCATTTCATTCCTTAGAATCAACAAAAGTTAATACTTGGATACTTCATTAATGGTTCATAGGTACAATTGAAGATGTTTTCATTTTAAATTGTTCTCATCACTTCACATTTTCTCCAATTGAACCATATTTTTGTACTGTGTACAAAACCCATGGTCGAACAATATCCTCCACCCCATCTTAATGTCCAATTGTTTATAAGAGAAGACAGACTTATTAATATCCAGGGATCTTTAATTGTTTTTCCTTTCACTCTTTGGGGATCTTGAGCCACAAATGCATAGTAACATGCACATGTGAAGAGAATTATGGCTGTTTTTTGAATTATAGGAAATTTTCCACCATTCTTAATGTTATAATTTTTCACACAGCAGTCAAACTTTAATTTTGCTTAGATATACATATGTTTATTGAACATTATAGTTAATTTAGAAGGGAAAGAATCTTCAAAAACTGCTGAAATTGAAATGTGGGTTTCTGGCTTAATGAATCAAGGAAGACCCTATCACAGTGAAAATATCCCAATTCAGTCCTTCTTAGTGCTATGGACCAGAGTGAACTTGTAGAAAAGGTACTCAACCATGTGGTTTAGGTTGGTCACGTAGCCTCCCATCCTGTTAAATACTTCCACCTGAAGTTGCAGACAGTTGAACGTCAGGAAGTCACAAAAATGTGTGTTGCATTTTTCAGTAGCCAGTTGATGCAAGTGCAGGAGCCTCTGAATGACTGTTTTTCCTAGTACAAAGCATGCTCCATGCTTTGGAGGCTACCACTCAACTCATTATTGTATGGTCTGGAAATGTAATGGAAGGCAGTACATATGGTCAATTTGCTGATTCTGTAGGAGTAGAAATATCTTGGCAAATGTCTTCTACTGATGTGATTTGCTGAAGAAAAAGCTTTTTAAATGCCCCAAGGCAGCCCTCTGATCATCAAAAGTAGAAGGCCTTGGACAGGTAAACATGTGAGGCATACAGCTGTAGCTAGATGTGATTGTTAACAGCAACCAAACACTCTTGGTGGTATTTCCATCACACTTGGGAGGGTGCATCAGCCATGGTGACTCCTATTATCAAGATATAGGTAGAATAAGCACGCAAATGAAGGAAACATTGGTTCTGGAGCTGGAGAGCAAACAGTTTCAGGTATAGGTTACAACAGAGTCCTCTAGGTGGCCCCCAGAGAGGCTACACAAGTTCCAAGAGTTGGCTACACTAGAAATGGAAAGTGCTGAGTCAGAAGCGGAAAGTAATTGCTATGTGCATAGGGATATCCATTGAGGGAGGGTCAGAATTCAGGGGTTGGCAATCAGTAAGTTTTCCATGAGTAACCCTAGACAGTGTATTCAAACTGCCTTGGTTGTTAAAATATATAGACGTAAAGTAGATCAGCTGGGACTTTTATTTAAGTAATTTATTTAAACATTGCTCAAATGTTACTATTTTATCAAATAACACTGTTTGTGATGACTTTATTAAGTTTAATATTACAAAGATTTATTTGAATGGCTGCTCTCATCAGTGACTATATCTATAGCTATATCTTTCTATATATGTATGTGTGTGCTCGTGTATAATGTGTATGTGTACAGAATTTTAGATTATGTACTGTGAAAGTAGACACTAATATTTCTAAGGTATGTTCTTTAGCCTTTGTGGAAAATTCATTGGCTGTAGATACACATATATATTTCTAGACTCTCTATTCTGTTGTACTGGTCTATGTATACCTTTCTGAAAAAATTATAATTACTTCAAATGTGGTAGCATTTTGATGCTTGTTATCATGCTTTACTTGGGATATTTTATATACATACAGTTCTATACAATTTTTTCTTATTTCTGTGAACAATATGTTTGGCATATAATATTAATTGTATTAAACCTATGGGTTGTTTTAAATAGTTTGGGCATCATAACAACAGTGATTCTTCTAATCTATTAATATAGGATATTTTCCCAATGTTTTATATCACTTTTAATTTCTTTCATCAGTGTTTTATAAATATCATTGTTTCTTCAATGATTTGCTTTGTAAATATCTATCTATCTATGTCACCTCATTGGTTAAATTTATTCCTCATTTCTTTATAGCTGTTCAAAACTGGATTGATTTGCTCATTTCTATTTAAAATAATTCACTACTGCCGTAAAACAGTGATCTTAATTTTCATGATGAGTTTTCATCCTGTAATGCTGATGAATTAATTATTAGGCTTTGATGGAATTTGGGGTTTTCATCTGTATATATGATCATGCCATCTACATGATTTCTTCTTTTTCCATAAAGATACTATACCTGTGCATGTTTCCTCACTAGGGCATCAAATACTTCTGTTTTAGTTACTGCTGTGAACAGACACTATGACCAAGGCAACTCTTACAAGGTCAACATTTAATTGAAGCTGGCTTACAGGTTCAGAGGTTCAATAAATTATTATCAAGATGGAAGCACAGCAGCATCCAGCCATGCATGGTGTAGGAGGAACTGAGAGTTCTACTACTTCATCTGGAGGCTGCTAGGAAAATACTGACTTCCAGGCAGCTAGGACAAGGGTATTAACCCAGTGCCCACAGTGACACACATACTCCAACAAGGCAACACACCCTAATAGTGATACTCCTTAGGTCTAGCATATACAAACTATCACAGCTAAGTTGAATAAAAGTGATAAAAATAGTAATACTTGCTTTCTTCCAAGCCTGAAAAAAAAGATTTTAATGTTTTCTTCTTTAAATGCTCAGCAAATACAATATATATATATATATATATATATATATATATATATATATATTCTCAAGAAGTTAAACTCCTAAAAGCAAAATAAACCAATTCAAAAATGGAGCACAGAACTAAACATTAAATTCTCAACATCGGATTTGCAAATGTCCAAGAAGCACTTAAAGAAATGTTCAACATCCTTAGTTATCAGAGAAATGGAAATTAAAACAACCCTGAGATTCCATCTTACACACTTCAGAATGTCTAAGATAAAACACTGAAGGGACAGTACATTTTTGCAAGTATGTGGAGAAAGAGTAACACTCTGGTATTGTTGGTGGGACTGAAAAATTGGACCACCATGCTAGAAATCAATCTTGTGGTTTCTCAGAAAATAGGAAATAGTTCTACCTAAAGTCCCAGCTATACTGCTCCCGGGCATATACCCAAATGATGCTCCACCATACCCCAAGTAAACATGCTCCTCCATGTTTATAGCAGCTTCATTCATAATAACCAGAAAAGGGGAACAACTCATATGTTATTCAACTGAAGAATGGATATAGGAAAGTTGGTCATTTATACAATGGAATACTATACAGCTATTAAATTCAATGATGTCATGGATTTTTGCAGGGAAAAGGATGGAAATATAAAATATCATTCCGAGTGGCATAACCCCAACCCAAAATGACAGGCATAGTATGTACTCACTGATGAGTATATATTAGCCATAAAGTACAGAAAACACTTGATACACTGCACAGACACAAAGAAGTTAAACAAAAAGGAAAGGCTAAGCAACGAGGCCTGAATCACACTTAGAAGGGGAAACAAAATACTAATAAGAAGCAGAGGGAGGTTGGAAACTAGGAAGAGATAGGGAGGAAGATGGGAGTGGGGAGGCAAAATCAGGTGCACAGAGAGTTTGTAGAGAGGTCCAGAGGGCCAGGAGAATGAATAAAAATTTGCAACTGCCTACAGTGCAAGGGAGTAGAGAATCTCTAGGAAGTCCTAGAGACCTGGGACATTGGATTCTTTCAGGGGTCAATGCAGGTGACCTTAGCTAACAGGATTAACAGTGGGGATGTAGAACACAAACAGCCCACCTCCTGCAGACAGTCAGAACCCTCAATGGAAAGATAGGGACATCAATATACCCATAAACTTTCAAAGCAAAATTTACCCTGTCTTAAAGAAATACAGTGATGGAACAGAGACAAAGGGAAAAGCCAACCTGACTGACCTAATTCGAAACCCATCCTAGGGACAAGCACCAATTTCTGACATGTTTAATGATTCTCTGTTTTTCTTGCAGACATGAGTCTAGCATAAATGTCCCAAGAGAGGCTCTACCCTGCAGCAGACAGAAGCAGAATCAGATACCCACAGCCAAATATTAGATGGAGGTCAGGAACACTTATGGAAGAGTTGAGGGAAGGATTTAAAGCCCAGATGTACTTGGGAAGCTCACAGGAAAACCAACAAAGTCAACAAAATTAGAGCCTTGGTAGCTCTCAGATTCTGAGCCACCAAACAAAGTATATACACAGGTCCAAAGAAGGCACTCTGGCACAAGTGTAGCAGACAGGCAGCTTAGTATTTATGGAAGCCCTGTCTGGCCTCAGAGGGAGAGATTGTGACCAATCTAGCAGACACTCAATATGCCAGGGTCGGGGAATACTCAGGGCAGGTCCCACTCTCTCAGAGGAGAAGGGGAGGAAAGACAGGGGAAATGACTAGGTAATAGTGAAATGGAGAGGGGGAGGAGCATTTGCTATGTAAATGAATCAATCAATCAATCAGTAAATAAAGGAATAAGTAAATGAATAAGTAAATAAGTAGATTAGTTAATTTTTTAAAAAGTACCTCACTGCAAGGATAGCATAGATTAAAAAATTAATTTCTGGGAACTGAGGAAAAGCCAGGAGGTAAGAGCCTGCCTGCTTCCACCTGTAGCCCGGGCCCCCCCCTGACCCAGGAAACCTCCATATACAAGCAGTGCAGGAAGAAAGCTACCTGCCCACTTGTGCTGAGGAGCCAGCGGGAGGCGGGCACCAGACGCAGAGACTGAGGAAAACGTGGAAGGTAAGAACCTGCCTGCTTCCACCTGTGGCCAGAAACCCTGCCTGGACCACCAGGCCTCTATATACAAGCAGTGCAGAGAGAAAGCTACCCGCCCACTTACGCTGAGGAGCCAGCAATAGGAGGAATCCAGACAGAGGATCTGAAGAACAAGTGGAAGAGAGAACTGGTCTCTTAGGATTATTGGCAACTGAGCTTGAAAGAACGACAAGCCACAGTCAGAGAGAAAAAGACCAGCTAACACCAGAGATAACCAGATGGCGAAAGGCAAGGGCAAGAACACAAGGAACAGAAACCAAGACTACTTGGCATCATCAGAACCCAGCTCTCCCACCACAGCCAGCCCTGGATAACCCAACACACCAGAAAAGGAAGACTCAGACTTAAAATCACTTATCAAGAGGATGATAGAAGATTTTAAGAAGGAAATAAATAACTCCCTTAAAGAAATACAAGAGAACACAGGTAAACAACTGGAAGCCCTTAAAGAGGACACACAAAAATCTCTTGAAGAATTACAGGAAAACACAATAAAACAAATGAACAAAACCATTCAGGAATTAAAAACAGAAATAGAAACAATAAATAAATCACAAAGGGAGATAGCCCTGGAGTTAGAGAACATAGGAAAGAAATCAGGAGTCATAGATGCAAGCATCACCAACAGAATACAAGAGATGGAAGAGAGAATCTCAGGTGCGGAAGATACCATAGTAAACATGGACACAACAGTCAAAGAAAACACAAAATGCAAAAAGCTCCTTACCCAAAACATCCAAGATATCCAGGATGCAATAAGAAGACAGAACCTGAGAATAATAGGCATAGAAGAGAGTGAAGACTCCCAACTTAAAGGACCAGTAAATATCTTCAACAAAATTATAGACGAAAACTTCCCTAACCTAAAGAAAGAGATGAACATAAGCATACAAGAAGCCTACAGAACTCCAAATAGACTGGATCAGAAAAGAAATTCCTCCCGTCATATTATAGTCAAAACACTAAAGACACAAAACAAGGAAAGAATATTAAAGCAGTAAGGGAAAAGGGGCAAGTAACATATAAAGGCAGACCTATCAGAATTACACCAGACTTCTCACCAGAGACTATGAAAGCTAAAAGATCCCGGGAAAATCTCATACAAACTCTAAAAGATCACAAATGCCAGCCTAGGATGCTGCACCCAGCAAAACTCTCAATAATTATAGAAGGTGAAACCAAAATATTCTACGACAAACCCAAATTTGCACAGTATGTTTCCACAAACCCAGCCCTACAAAGAATAATACAGGGGAAACGCCAACTCAAGGAGGGAAACTACACTCAAGAAAAAGGAAGAAAGTAATCTTTCAACAAACTCAAAAGAAGATAGCCACACAAACAATATAAACAACATTAAAAATAACAGGAAATAACAATCACTATTCTTTAATATATCTTAACATCAATGGCCTCAACTCCCCAATATAAAGACATAGACTGACAGACTGGATCCATAAACAGGACCCAGCATGTTGCTGCATCCAGGAAATGCACCTCTGTATTAAAGACAAACACTACCTCAGAGTAAAGGGCTGGAAAACAATTTTCCAAGCAAATGGCCCCAAGAAACAGACTGGAATAGCCATTCTAATATTGGATAAAATTGACTTTCAACCAAAATTCATCAAAAAAGATGAGGAAGGACACTTCTTACTCATCAAAGGAAAAATCTACCAAGAAGAACTCTCAATTCTGAATATCTATGCCCCGAATGCAAGAGCTCCCACTTTCATAAAAAAAAACTCTACTAAAGCTCAAAGCACACATTGCACCTCACACAATAATAGTGGGAGAATTCAACACCCCACTATCAACAATGGACAGATCTTGGAAACATAAACTCAACAGAGACACAGTGAAACTAACAGATGCTATGAACCAAATGGGTTTAACAGATATCTATAGAACATTTCATCCTGCATCAAAAGAATGTACCTTCTACTCAGCAACTCATGGTACCTTCTCCCAAATTGATCATATGATTGGTCACAAAACAAACCTCAACAGATATAAGAAGATTTAAGTAATCCCATACCTCCAATCAGATCACCACGGTTTTAGGTTGTTCTTCAATGGCAACAACAGCAACAGGAAATCCACATACACATGGAAGCCGAACAATGCTCTGCTTAATGATAAGTTGGTCAAGGAAGCAATAAAGAAGGAAATTAAAGACTTCCTAGAATTCAATGAAAATGAAAGTACAGCTTACCCAAACCTATGGGACACAATGAAAGCAGTGTTAAGAGGAAAACTCATAGCTCTGAATGCCTCCAAAAAGAAACTGGAGAGAGCATACACTAACAGCTTAACAGTACATCTGAAAGTTCTAGAACAAAAAGAAGCTAATAAACCCAAGAGGATTAGAAGGCAAGAAATAATCAAATTAAGGGCTGAAATCAACCAAGTGGAAACTAAAAGAACTATACAAAGAATCAACAAAACCAAGAGCTGGTTCTTTGAGAAAATCAACAAGATAGATAAACCCTTAGCCAGATTAACCAGAGGGCACAGAGATAGTATCCAAATTAACAAAATTAGAAATGAAAACAGTGATATAACAACAGACTCTGAGAAAATTAAAAAAAATCATCAGTTCCTACTACGAAAGCCTATATGCAACAAAATTGGAAAATCTGGAGGAAATGGACAAGTTTCTAGACAGATACCAAATACCAAAGTTAAATCAGGATCAGATAAAACATCTAAACCATCCCATAACCCCTTGAGAAATAGAAGCAGTCATTAAAAGTCTCCCAACCAAAAAAAGCTCTGGACCAGATGGTTTCAGTGCAGAATTCTATCAGACCTTCAAAGAAGACCTAATACCAATACTCTTCAAGCTATTCCATAAAATAGAAATGGAAGGAATACTACCCAATTCATTCTATGAGGCCACAGTCACACTGATATCAAAGCCCCACAAAGACCCAGCAAAGAAAGAAAACTTCAGACCAATTTCCCTTATGGATATTGATGCAAAAATACTCAATAAAATTCTTGCAAACCAAATCCAAGAACATATCAAAACGATCATACACCATGATCAGGTAGGCTTCATCCCAGGTATGCAGGGATGGTTCAATACCCGGAAATCCATCAATGTAATCCACTACATAAACAAACTCAAAGAAAAAAACCACACGGTCATTTCGTTAGATGCTGAAAAAGCATTTGACAAAATTTAACATCCCTTCCTGATAAAAGTCTTGGAAAGATCAGGAATTCAAGGAGCATACCTAAGCTTAGTAAAAGCAATATATAGCAAACCAGTGGCCAACATCAAACTAAATGGAGAGAAGCTCAAAGCAATCCCACTAAAATCAGGGTCTAGACAAGGCCTCTCCCTACCTATTCAATATAGTACTTGAAGTTCTAGCTAGAACAATCAGGGTACAAAAGAAAATCAAAGGGATACAAATTGGAAAGGAAGAAATCAAAATATCACTATTTGCAGATGATATGATGGTATACTTAAGTGACCCGAAAAACTCCACCAGAGATTTGCTACAGCTGATAAACAACTTCAGCAAAGTGGCTGGATACAAAATTAACTCAAGCAAATCAGTAGCCTTCTTATACTCGAAGGATAAACAGGCTGAGAAAGAAATTAGGGAAATGACACCCTTCAAAGTTGTCACAAACAATATAAGGTATCTTGGTGTGACTCTAACCAAACAAGTGAAAGATCTGTATGACAAGAACTCCAAGTCTCTGAAGAAAGAAATTGAAGAAAACCTAAGAATTTGGAAAGATCTCCCATGCTCATGGATCGGCAGGATTAATATAGTTAAAATGGCCATCCTTCTGAAAGCAATATACAGATTCATTGCTATCCCCATCAAAATCCCTACTCAATTCTTCATAGACCTAGAAAGAGCAGTTCTCAAATTCATATGGAATAACAAAAAACCCAGTATAGTAAAAACTATCCTCAACAATAAAAGGTCTTCTGGGGGAATCAGCCTCCCTGACCTCAAGCTGTACTACAGAGTAGTAGTGATAAAAACTGCATGGTATTGGTACATTGACAGGCAGGTAGATCAATGGAATAGAATCAAAGACCCAGAAATGAACCCGCACACATATGGTCACTTGGTCTTCGACAAAGGAGCTAAAACCATACAGTGGAACAAAACCAGCATCTTCAACAAATGGTGCTGGATCAATTGGTGGTCTACATGTTGACGATTTCGAATTGATCCATTCCTATCTCCCTGTACAAAGCTCAAGTCCAAGTGGATCAAGGACCTTCACATAAAACCAGATACACTGAATCTAATGGATGAGAAAGTGGGGAAGAATCTCAAACACTTGGGCACAGGGGAATTGTTCTTGAACAGAACACCAATGGCTTGTGCTCTAAGGTCAAGAATTGACAAATGGGACCTCATAAAATCACAAAGCTTCTGTTAGGCAAAGGACACTGTGAATAGTGCAAACCGGCAACCTAGAGATTGGCAAAAGATCTTTACCAATCCTACATCTGATAGAGGGCTAATATCCAAAGTATACAAAGAACTCAAGAATCTAGATGCCAGAGATCCAAGTAACCCTATCAAAATATGGGTAAGTGAGCTAAAAAGAGAATTCTCAACTGAGGAAACTCGAATGGCCGAGAAGCACCTAAAGAAATGTTCAGCATCCTTAGTCATCAGGGAAATGCAAATCAAAACAACCCTGAGATTTCACCTCACACCAGTCAGAATGGCTAAGATCAAAAACTCAGGTGACAGCAGATGCTGGTGAGGATGTGGAGAAAGAGGAACACTCCTCCATTGCTGGTGGAAATGCAAGATGATACAACCTCTCTGGATATCATTTTGTCGGACCCTCAGAAAAATGAACATAATACTACCTGAAGACCCAGCTATTTCACTCCTGGGCATATACCTAGAAGATGCTCCAACATGTAATAAAGACACATGTTCCACTGTGTTCATAGCAGCCATATTTATAATTGCCAGAAGCTGGAAACAACCCAGATGTCCCTCCACAGAGGAATGGATACAGAAAATGTGGTACATTTACGCAATGGAATACTACTCAGCTATTAAAAACAATGACTTCATGAAATTCGTAGACAAATGGATGGATTTTGAAAATATCATCCTGAGCAAGGTAACGCAGTCACAAAAGATTGAACATGGTATGTACTCACTCTTAAGAGGTTATTAGCCCAAAAGTTTGAAATACCCAAGAGTCACTTTGCAGCAAAAGTAGTTCTGATTGTGAAGTCCCAAATGGAGGGTTGGAGAAAGGACTGAAGGAGCTGAGGGAGTGTGCAGCCCCAGGGAGGTAACAACAGTAGCAACTGGCCTGATGCCCCCCGATACTTCTGGAGACTGATCCACCAACTAAAGAATACACATGGAGAGACCCATGGTGCTGGCCACAAATGCGGCAGAGGAGGGTCTTGTTATCCGTCAAGGGGAGGAGAGGCCCTTGGGCCTGAGGGTGTTAGATCCCCCAGTGTAGGAGAATGACAAGGATGAAGGACGAGAGTGGGTGGTTGGATGGGAGGGTTGGTTGGAGATTATCCCCATATTGGCAGGGGGAAGGCAGAGGGAATGGGGCGGTTCCAAAGGGGAGATCTGAAACATTTGAAATGTAAATAAAATATGAAATTAAAATAAATAAAAAAAATAAAAAAAATAAAAAATTAATTTCCTTAAATTCATAGTGTATCTTTTTCTGTGAAATCTCAATTCCTCACATACATACTATCCAAGCAAGGGAACCCAGGAGATTAACCTTGGTGAAGTGTGCTATATCAGGAAGTACAGAAGACATTGTTAGATGCGTAATCTTTATACTCCAGACCTACTGAAGCACATTGTGAATTTTATTTTGTTTTATTTTTATATTTATTAATTCTTTTAACATACATTAATTGTAAAATGTGATGGATTTCATTGTAGCACTCTATATATGAATAAGATGTTCTTTACTTTCCTATCTCCTCCCAAAGCCCCCTTCACTTCTCAATCTCTAATAGTCTCCGTTCAGCTTTCATGTCCTTTCTTTCTCTTTCCATCCTTGGATGACACAAGTGAGAGAAATGTCATGCTTTTCTTTTTGATAAGTGGCTTATTTCACTTAACATTATTGATCTCAGAATATATATTGAAAAATGATATCTGACACTAATGAGATTGCTCAGCAAGTAAAGGCACTTGCTGTTAATCATGATGACCAGAATATTTTCTCTAGTATTTACATCGTGACTAGAGAGAACTGACTTCCTCAAGTTGTCCTCTGTGTTCTATATGTATACCCAAGTAAACAAGATTGAGGTTTGAGGTTGTTTTCATTATTATTGAGTACGAAGGTTTTGGGGAAGACATGCTTGTAATGGGTTTTATGTTGTTTTACTTTGTGTTTGCAGACTTGCACATCTGTAGTTAGTTGATTTAGCAGAAGTGTAGGGCTTGGACATATGGTCTGGAGACAGCTTCTCTGTTAACCTTCAGCATCTGGGAACTGTGCAAGTGTGGATCAGGAGTTAAGGGTGCAGGGACACTTAACATGATGCATGTGGTGGAGATATGAGGAAGGTTATCTCAATTTCTGGGAACCACCTATGTTTCAGTATGTGGAGTTGTGGCAATTATTGAATTTTGAGTCATGTTCTCAAGTTTCAACAACATCTTAACTTGTCAGCCTCAGTGGATTAAAGTATAGGAGAAGTTTCACATGAGTACTGTAGGTCTTTCATTTAACAGTGTTAAGAGCTAGACTCAGGGCACAAGCTAAGCTGGTGGTAGAGATCTAGATAGCACTTATTTGTCTTCTGAGAATTTTATTTAAGGTATTCCATTAATTTGTGCACAAAGCTATATTAAATAAAATTGCTTGTGGAGCAAATTATGTTAAGTAAAACTTGGATTTGATGAATATAAAAGACACTTCTTGAATAGTTGAGTGCAAACAGTATCAAAAATCTATGGACACAAAGAAAGTATAAGAAGCAGGCTTATAGAAAGATTTTCACATATAGTTTAATTATATGCTTATCTATAAATGGTACAGTTGTCGTTATATAACAAGTCTTATGTAAAACATACTCTACTGAGAATATACATCAGAATCTAGATATATTTTAGGAAAAATAGAGATAGTATGCCAAAATGCATACTCAATGCTCACATTTATGTAATAAAGTGATCTTTAAGACAGATATGATACTATCAGAAGTGTTTGAAATAATTTTGCATTGAATTTTCATGTATATTAATCTCACTATATTTATCTTATGCAGTGATTTGAATAGGGATGGCCTGTACAGATTCCTGTGTTAGAATGCTGGCCTGTAGAGAGTGACACTATTAGGAGGTATGCTCTTGTTGGAGAAAGTATGTCACCGTGGGGATGGGCTTTGAGGTCTCATATTCTCAAGCTATGCTCATTGTAGTTCTCAATCACCTTCTGCCACCTTTACATCAAATTAAATATTTTATATTATTTGTGGCTATTGTAAAGGGTTCTGATTCCTGATTTTTCTCAGTTGGTTTATCATTTAAATAAAGTAGGGCTATAATGTTGTTGTTGTTGTTGTTGTTGTTATTGTTGTTTGAATTAATTTTATATACAGCCACATTGCTGAAGGTGTATATCAGACGTAGGACTTTTGTTGTATAATTTTTAGGGTACTATCATATCATTTGTAAATAGCAATACTTTGACTTCTTTTACAAATTTTATCATCTTGATCTCCTTTAGTTGTCATATTGCTTTAGCAAGAACTTCAAGTACTATATTGAATACATATGGAGAGAATGTGTAGGCTTGTCTTTTCTCTGATTTTAGTGGAGTTGCCCTAAGTTTCTCTCCATTTAATTTGATGTTGGCTATTGGCTCATTGTATGTTGCTTTTATTATATTTAGGTATGCCTCCTTTTTCTTTGATCTCTCTAACCTTTAACATGAAGAGGTATTGGATTTTGTCACAGTCTTTTTTGCATCTAATGAGATGATCATGTGACTTTTGTCTTTCAATTTGTTTATATGGTGGATTACATTACTGGATTTTTGTACATGAAACCATCCTGCCTTCCTGGGATGAAGCTTACTTGATCATGGTGGATGATGTTTTTGATTTGTTCCTGGATTTGGTTTAAGAATATTTTATTGAATATTTTTGCATAAAAATTCATTAAAGAAATCAGTCTGAAGTTCTCTTTGTTGAATATTTGCATGATTAAGGTATCAGGATGACTGTGGCCTCATAAAATGAGTTTGGCAATGTTCTTTCAGTTTCTTTTTTGTGGAATAGTTTAAAGAGTATTGGTAGTAGCTCTTCTTTAAATGTGTGGTAGAATTCTGAGCTAAAACCACCTGGGCCTGGACTATTTCTGTTTGGAGAATTCTAATGACTGCTTCAATTTACTTGCAGGTTGTAGGGCTATTTAAATTGTTTACTTGATATTGATTTAACTTTGGAAAGTGGAATCTATTTAGGAAATCATCCATTACATTTAGATTTTCTGATTTTATACAGTACAGACATCTAAAATTAGACAGTGCTTCTTTAGATTTCCTCAGTGTTGGTTTTGAAGCCCCCATTTCATTTCTGATTTTCTTAATTTAAGTACTGTTTCTTTGTTTTAAAAATTAGCTTGGCTAAGGATTTGTTTATCGTGTTTATTTTCTCAAAGAACCAGCAATTGATTTTATTGATTCTCTGTATTGTTCTCTTTTTTTCTGATTTATTTATTCAGTCCCTGAGTTTGACTATTTAATGCCATCTACTCCTCTTGACTGTGTTTAGTTCTTTTTGCTTTTGAGCTCTCGGGAGTACTGTTAACTTGTTAGTATGGGTTGTCTACAATTTTTTTATGAAGGCACTTACTTCTATGAACATTCCTGTTAGCACTGTTTTCATAGTTTTCCAAAAATTTGGGTATGATGTGCATTCATTGTCATTGAATTATAGGAAGTTTTTAATTTATTTATTTCTTCTTTGACCCATTTGACATTGAGGAGACAGTTTTTCAGTTTCCACGAGTCTTTAGGGTTTCAGTTGTTTTTGAAGTCCAGCTTTAATCCATGATGATATGATTAGATGTGTGAAATTATTTCAATCTACTTGTATCTGTTGATGATGCTTCATAACCAAATACTTGGCCAATTTTGGAGATTCTGTGAGGTGCTAAAAAGAAGGCATATGCTTTTGTGTGTGGGTGAAATGTTCTATAGATATCTGTTAGGTCCATTTGATTCATAGCTTATGTTTCTTTTGTTATTTCTCCTTTTAGTTTCTGTCTTAATGACTTGTCCATTTGTGAGAGTAGGATGTTGAAGACTCCCACTATTAATATGTGGGCTATGATGAGTAATTTATGCTTTAGTAATGTTTCTTTATGATTGGGGGTACACTTGCATTTGTGGCATAGATGTTCAGAACTGAGAAGTCATCTTAGCGGATTTTTTTCTTTTGATGAATATAAAGTGTCCTTCTCCATCTAAAATTGATTACTTATGATTGAAAGTAATCAAGTTTATTAAATATTAGAATGGCTACTCCAGTGTGTTTCATGGGTCCCTTTGCTTGGAGCCAAGCAAATTGCCTTTTAGATATTGTATTTTTTTTTTGATGGATGTATCACTTTCTTCTATTGTATTTTCTATGACTGATATTCTCTCTTGGATATCTTTTATTCTGTTAGTAATGCTTGCATCTCATTTCCTGTTTTGTTTCCAAGGCTTTCCATCTTCAGGATTGCCTCAATATGTGTTTCTTAATTGTTTCTGTTTCCATTCTCAGTTCTTGAATAATTTTATTTATTTCCTTCCCCCTACTTGCTGTATTTTCCTGCATTTCTTTAAAAGATTTATTCATTTCCTCTATAAAAACCTCCATCATCTTTATAAGATTGGATTTAAGATTAAGTTGTGCTTTAGCTATTCGAATATCTATGCCTTGTTGTGGTAGCAGAGATGGATTCTGGTAATTCCATATTGCGCTGGCTCTTTTTGATTGTATTTAAACATTTGAATGTCACTTGTGTTGGGTGGCTGAACCTGATGCCATCAGGACTCTTGAGAAAGGCAGGCAGAACCTGACAAAAGATCTCTGGGAATAAGGATATACTCATCTCTACTTCTTATACTCTGGGTGAATTTGACAGGCAGGGTATTCGCTAGGGAATGATCTAAGCTGTATACTTCTGGGGACTCAAATGGTTCCTAGGAAATCCAGAGCAAGCTGAGGGCTAGATGAAGGATGTCAGTAGACAGTGTGCCTCACCTCTGTTAGTTGTATTCCAGGTAGACCTAACTGGCATAGGAATGCTGAGGGATAAGTATAAGCTGGATATTCCTGATGTCCCTGCAGGGATCGTCATTGAGGTAGGATGCTCCTGGGGTTCCACTAGGCTCCTGAGCATGTCAGGGTAAGCCTAGGTCTAGACAATGGGTAACATGGGACTTCAAACAACTAGTCTCTTTTGGCTCTGCCCCAGGTAGCTCTGACTTGTAAGGAATTGATGGGGGAAAGTTCCAAGCTGGTTGTTCCTGCTCCCTTCCAGTCCTCTTCATGGAAGCAGTATACTGGGATTTCAAAAGGCTCCAAGGGACTGAAGATCAGCCCAGAGGCAGACAATGGAGATCAGGGGACCTGGCAAAACTCACCTTTCTGCCCTGTCTTTTATTTATTGTGATTTATACTGTTTATGCATCTGTGGCTGGGATGATTATAGGTCTAGGTGTTAATTTCTGGATTTGTCATGCCCTTTCCACCACTGCTTGGTTGCTGATTCCTTTCTGGATTTTCAGAGTGTGATGATTCTGTGTTGCCTGGTAGGAAAATTTATTTGAGCTTGAACACTGTGGCCACTGGAAGTTTATAGCAAATTGTGTTTCTGCGTATCGGAGACTGAACCATAAGAAGAGCAACAGTATCAACAAACCCAGATCTTTTAGAAGTCCCAGAACCTAAGCCACTAACCAAAGAACATACATGGGTTGGTACATGGCCCCCACTAAATATGTAATGGAGGACTGCCTTGTCTGGCCTCAGTGGGAATGATGTTCATAATCCTGCAGAAACTTGATGCCCTAAGGAAGGGGTATGCTAGGAGGGTGAGGTTGGAGTGAGTTGGTGGGTGGGAGATAACCATCTCAGAAATGAAGGTGAAGGAGGAAGGGGTAAAGAACTTGATGAAGGAGGACCAGGAAGGAGCAATATTTGGAATATAAATCAGTAAATATAAAAAAAAAACAAAACAAAAAACAGAGAGTATAGGGAGATTGAAGCAGGTTTTCTTCTAGAGAGTTTAATATTTTACAATAATACTGGGGTGTGTGTGTGTTTAGATTTGTAGAAGCCAAGAAATGTAGTTCTGCCTACTGTTGGCCTGGTTGGAGTGGTCAATGGGTTGGTAGGGAATTTCTTCTGATACTACACCTCTTATAATGCAGAATAGATATGTGTTTCTATGTATGTATCTTGATTAAAACTATATGTAATGAGTGATTCAACATCTTTTAATTTGCTATCACAGAGGATTTGGATACTACTGTGAAATTTATGACATCAATGACATGTTTTATTTATTGTTATTGTTTCACATTGTCAGGAAGAATTTGAAATTGAAAATAACACAGATTCCAAAAGCTTAAGGATATGACTAAGTGTCATAGCTCCATGGCTGTAAAACCATTTTAAATAAGAGGAAGGGACTTATCTCAAAAATATTTTATTTTGGGGGAACTTGTATTTATTTTGTAAAATTGCAAGAATCAGTGTTACAGTCCAACAGATATATCTCCCAAACTCAGTTATCATTGCAATCAATTATACAGTCAGCCTTACATTGTCTTTAGTTTCCATATCAAAGAAAGAACAGGTTGTGATTGTCTTTCTTATATTTGTTTTATTTTTCCTTCTACCTTTCTTTCTCTCTCTCTCTCTCTCTCTCTCTCTCTCTCTCTCTCTGTATCTGTCTTTGTCTCTGCCTCTATGTAGCTCTGCTTCTCTGTCTCTGTCTCTCACTCTGTTTGTATCTCTGTCTCTCTGTCTCTCTATCTTTGACTCTCTCTGTCTCTTTTTATGTCTTTTTCCATAATATTGGATTTCTAGAAATTAAAATGTTAAACTTTTCATATATTGTATGTTAGGCATATGCTCCCTTCCTTCCCTCCCATTCCCTTCCCAATATTCACTTTTTTCCTATCATTAGTCTTCTTTGTACTCTTAGACAGTATTACCTAGTTCTTGTTATATGTGCTTTTATGAATCTACATAAAATCAAAATCCAGAATTATGAAAACATATATAATATTTATCTGTCAAGATATACCTTTCCTGGAAACTTACTTAAATGACTCTAATTCAAATTATATCAGACATAATTGCACATCAATGTCTATTGTGACACAATAGCAGGTAAATTACAGAACTAACCTACGTGTTTATAATAGTCAGGATTCTCTAAAATAATAGAACTTGTAGGATAAATCTCTCTCTCTCTCTCTCTCTCTCTCTCTCTCTCTCCATATATAAATATAGAGGTCTATGTCTATCTACACATACACACACACACACACACACACACACACAT
>JADRCH010007427.1:2537625-2580369 GCA_019843965.1 Rhynchomys soricoides
ATATATATATATATATATATATATATATATATATACAGAGAGAGAGAGAGAGAGAGAGAGAGAGAGAGAGAGAGAGAGAGAGAGAGAGACAAGGAATTTATGAAAGTGGCTTATAGGCTGTGGTCCAGGTATTCCAACAATGTCTGGCAAGGAAAGAAAAATCTAAGAATCCTGTTGTTGCTTAGTTCATGAAATTTAATATCTCAGCTGGTCTTTAGTACACACTGGAATACCAATGAAGTAAGCCTTTTTTAAAGTGAAAGAGTGGATTTGCTAGCAAGGCAAGGACACAAACGTAAAGAACAAATGATAACCTGTTATATGGCCTTATATTTAGGCTTCTAGCAGAATGTATGGCTCACATTAGATCTGGATTAAAGGCCTTCCTATTTTCAGGTCAAAAGTTCTATATTGTAGATTTGTCTTTCTACCTAAAATATTTGGTGTAGAAGTAGATATTCCTACTTCACATTTACCAAAAATTCACTCACAAGTGTGCTCTCTATTTTGGGTGTTTACTTCCAGATGTGATGTAGTCAAGTTAACAACCAAGCCTAGCCATCACAGTGTCAATAAACAAAGGAAAATATGTTATTTACACACTGCATTTCTTTTCAAATATAAGAAGAATGAAGTCTTTTCATTGGCAAGAAAAACTGTAAAAATCTCTAATGAGTGACCTACTTCAATTAATATTCTACTTAATGTTAAGGATACATTGTACTGCAAATGAAAGAACCTTATTCTTTTTACGGAAGAATAGTGTTGTTTACATATGCAAATATAGCACATGGGCTACACACACACACACACACACACACACACATATGACTTCATATTTTGCTACTTTTTATTAGTAGTACTGCATAAATATGGATATGCAACTGTCTCCTGTACATATTGAGTTCATTTTACCCAAATGTGAAAAGGTTGGGCCACATGGCCAGTATATTATTGGTCAAATGTTATTTATCTTCTGAATTTCAATAATACAGTTGTCATTTAGATTCCATTGAGATCAAAATTTATGTCATAAAGACATAGAGTATGTCTTAAAAGGTCCTCATGTATTTTATGCAATATTTTAGAAAAGTTTACTTTATGTTAAAATGAACCTTATTACAGAGGTACAAAAGCTTTACTGGTAGAATGTTCCAATTCATTCTATACACACACCTACCCCCCCACACACATAAATTTAAAATTCATTAAATAATATATAACATAGGTGTGTGCATATGTAGATATATATTGACCTAACTGTTAAAATTAAAGATTTAATAAACTTGGATTTTTTTATTTTAATTTTTATTAGATATTTTCTTTATTTACATTTCAAGTGTTATCCCCTTTCCTGATTTATCTTCCAAAAACCCCTTATTCCATCCCCTTTTCTCTTGCTTCTATGAGGGAGTTCCATCACCCACCCACCCACTCCCATTTCCCCAATCTAGCACTCCCCTACACTAGGGCATTGAGCCTTCACAGGAGTAAGTGCCTCTCTTTTCATTGATGTCCAACAAGGTCATCCTCTGCTACATATGCTCCTGGAACTGTGGGTTGCTCTATGTGTGCTCTTTGGTTGGTGGTTTAGTACCTGGGAGTTTGGGGTATTCGGTTGGTTGATATTGTTGTTCATCCTATGGAGTTGCAAACTTTTTCAGTGCCAACAGTCCTTGTCTTAACTTTTCCATTGATGTTTGTGTACTCAGTCCTGTGTTTGGCTATGTGCTTCTATATGTGTATTGGTCAGAGTCAGGCAGAACCTCTCAGAGGAGAGCTATACCAGGCTCCTGTCTGCAAGCACTTCTTGGAATCATCAATAATGTCTGGGTTTGGTGTCTGTAGATAAGATGGATCTCTAGGTGGTACAGTCACTTGGTGGCCTTTCCTTCAGTCTCTGTTCCACTCTTTTTTTCTGGTATTTCCTTTTGACAGGAGGAATTATCAGTTAATATTTTTCAGGAGAGTAGGTGGCTTGATCCCTCAAATGGAGGTCTTGCCTGTCTACTGAATATGGTCTCTACAGATTCTATCTCCCCTTTGTTGGGTATTTTGGCTAATGTCCTTTCTGTTGGGTCCTAGGAACCTTTTTGGTCCCTGGCATCCAGGACTTCCTAGTGGCTAATGCCAGTTCCCCCTCCCCCAATGCTACACACCTCCTTTTGAAATTCTGACCTTCTGTACTTCTCCCTCATCTCCCCCCATATCTGAACCAGTCCCCCATTTTCCCTCCTTCTCTCTCCCTCCAAGATCCATCTCTGCATCTACTGCCCAGAGATTATTCTCTATCCGCTTCTGAGTAGAACCTTAGTGTCCACACTTTGCTGGACACTAAGTCTTCTTCTTCAGTTTCTTGTGGTCTATGAGCTGTAATGTGGGCATTCAGAGCTTATTTTTGGCTAATATTGACTTCTCAGTGAGTACAAGCCATGTGTGTTCTTTTATGACCATGTAAACTTACTCTGGATGATATTTTCTGGTTCTATCCATTTGCCTGTGAATTTCATGAAGTCATTGTTTTTAATGGCTGAGTAGTACTCAATTGTGTAAATGTACCACATTTTCTGTATTCCTCTGTTGAGGGACATCTGGGCTGTTTACATCTTCTGGCTATTAAAAATAAGGATGCTATGAACATAGTGGATCATGTGTCCTTGTTATATGTAGGAGCATTTTTTGGGCATATACCCAGGAGTGGTATGCCTGGGTCCTCAGGCAATAGTATGTCTAATTTTCTGAGGAACCACCAGACTGATTACCAGAGTGTCAAAACACCTTCAATCCCACCAGCAATGGAGTAGAGTTTTTCTTTCTCAACATCCTCACCATCATTTGCTGCCACCTGAGTTTTGATCTTTGCCATTCTCAGTGGTGTAAGGTAGAATCTCAGGGTCATGTTGATTTGCATTTCCCTGGTGACTAAAGATGTTGAACATTTCTTTAGGTGCTTCTCAGTCAGCAGCATTTGTTGAAAATGCTGTCTTTTTTCCACTGTATGGTTTTAGCTCCTCTGTCAAAGATCAAGGGACCAAAGTTGTATGGGTTCATTTCTGGGACTTCAATTCTATTCCCTTGATCTACCTGCCTACCTCTTTACCAATACCTTGTGGTTTTTATCATTACTGTTTTGTAGAACATCTTGAAGTCAGGAATGTTGATTCCCTCAGAAGAACTTTTATTGTTGAAAATGACATTTCCTATCCTTGGTTTTTTGTTATTCCAGATAAATTTCTGAATTCTTCTTTCTATGTCTGTGAAGAATTGAGTTAGAATTTTGATGGGGATTGCATTGAATCTATAGATTGCTTTTGGTAAGATGGTCTTCTGTACTATGTTTATCCTGCTGATCCACGAACATGAGAGATCTTTCTGTCTTCTGAGGAATTTTCAATTTCTTTCTTCAGTGACTTGAAGTTCTTGTCATACAGATCTTTTACTTGCTTGGTTAGCATCACACCAAGGTATTATAAATAATTTATGACTATTGTTAAGGTAGCCATTTCCATAATTTCTTTCTCAGCCCATTTATCCATTGAGTAGAGGAGAGCTACTGATTTGTTTGAAAGAGTTTTGTATCAGCATCTTTGCTGAAGTTGTTTTTAGCTATAAGCATTCTCTTGTGGGTTTTTTAAGATCACTTATGTATACTATCATGTTACCCAGAAATAGTGATTCCTTGACTTCCTCCATTCCAATTTGCATTCCTTTGATCTCCTTTCATTGCCTAATTAATTGTTTTGGCTAGCACTTCAAGTACTATATTGAATAGATAGGGGGAGAGTAGGAAGCCTTGCCTTGTCCCTAATTTTAGTGGGATTGCTTCAAGATTCTCTACATGGAGTTTGATGTTGGCTATTGGTTTTCTGTATATTGCTTTTATTATGTTTAGGTATGGTCCTTAAATTCCTTATCTCTCCAATACTTTTAGTATGGAGGGGTGTTGTATTTTGTCAAAGGATTTTTCAGTATCTAATGAGATGATCATGTGGTGTTTTCTCTTTGAATTTGTTTATATCATAGGTTACACTGATGGATTTCTGTATATTGATCCATCCTGGTATCCCTGGGATGAAGCCTACTTGATTAGGTTGAATGATCGTTTTGATGTTTTTTTTTTCTAGTTTATTGAAATTTATTGAATATTTTTGCATCAATATTCATGAGGGAAATTGGTCTTAAGTTCTCTTTCTTTGTTGGGTCTTTGGGTGGTTTAAGTAATAGTTTAACTCTTGCTTCATAGAATGTAATGGGTAGTGTTCCTTCTGATTATATTATATTAAGTAATTTTAGAAGTATTGGTATTAGGTCTTCTTTGAAGTTCTTATAGAATTCTTCACTGAAAACATCTTGCCCTGCAGCATTTAATGATTGCTTCTATTTCCTTAAGGATTATGAGACTGTTTATATGGTTTATCTGATCCCGATTTACCATTTTTACCTGGTATTTGTCTAGAAAATTATCCATTTCATCTAGATTTTCCAGTGTTGTTGAATATAGGATTTTGTAGTAGTTACTGATGATTTTTTGAATTTCCTCAGTTTCTGTTGTTGTGTCTCCTTTTTTCTGTTTCTGATTTTTTTAATTTGGATACAGTCTCTGTGCTCAATGGTTAGACTGGCTAAGGATTTATCTATCTTGTTGATTTTCTCAAATAACCAGCTCTTGGTTTTGTTGCTATTTGTATAGTTCTTCTTTTTGCACTTAATTTCAGCCCTGAGTTAGATTATTTCCTGTCATCTACTCCATGTGGGTTTATTTGCTTCTTTTTGTTCTAGAGCTTTCAGATGTGCAGTTAAGCTGCTAATGTATGCTTTCTCTAATATCTTTATTGAAGCACTCAAAGCTATGAATTTTCCTTGTAGCACTGCTTTCATTGTTCCCCAAATGTTTGAGTATGTTATGCCTTCATTTTCATTAGATTCTAAAAAGTCTTTAATTTGTTCTTTCTTCATTGACCACGTTATCATTGAGCAGAGAGTTGTTCATGTTTCATGTGTATGTCAGCTTTTTTTGTTGTTGTTATTGTTATTGAAGACCAGCTTTAGTCTGTAGTGATATGACAGGTTTCAAGGGATTAGTTCAATCTTTGTGAATTGGCTGAGGTTTGTTTTGTGACCTGTTATATGTTCAATTATAGAGATGATACCTTGATGTGTTGAAAAGAAGTTATATTCCTTTTTTTAGGGTTAAATGTTTTGTAGATATCTGTTAAGTCCATTTGGCTCAAAACTTCTATTAGTTTCACTGTGTCTCTTTAGTTTCTGTTTCCATAATCTATCCATTGGTGAGAATGGAATCTCCTACTATTATTGTATGCAGTTCAATGTGTGTTTTGAGCTTCAGTATTATTTGTTTTACAAATGTGAGTACCTTTGCATTTGGAGCATAGATGTTCAGAATTGAGAGTTCCTTTTGGTGGATTTTTACTTTGATGTGTATTTCATGTCCTTCCTCCTTCCCCCTCCCCTCCAGTTTGGATAAATTTTTTTAATTTAATACTTTATTTATATTTAAAATGTTTTTTCCTTTCCAGGTCTCCCCTTGGAAACCCCCTATCCCATCCCCCTCTCCTGCCTCTATGATGATATTACTCCACCCAACCACTCACTCCCGCTTTCCCTCCCTGGCATTCTCCTATACTGGGGTATCTAACACTCTCAGACCCAAGGACCTCTCCTTCCACTGATGGTCAACAAGGCCTTCCTTAGCCACATATGTGGCCAGCACCATGGGCCCCTCCATATGCATTCTTTGGTTGGTAGTCCAGAATCTGGGAGCACCAGGAGGCCTGACCAGTTGAGCCTATTGCACCCTCAACTTGGGGCTGCAAACTCCATCAGTTCCTTCAGTCCCTTCTTAAACTCCTCTATCTGTGAACCCAGGCTCACTCAAACAGTTGCTGTGAATTGAATCATGGGTGGCCCTAAATTTCCAGCTAATATCTGCTTATCAGTGAGTACATACCATGTTCATTCTTTTGTGATGGAGTTACTTTACTCAGGATATTTTCAAGTTCCATCCATTTGCCTGTGAATTTCATGAAGTCATTGTTTTTAATGGCTGAGTAGCATTCAATTGTGTAAATGTACCACATTTTCTGTATCCATTACCCTGTTGAGGGACATCTTGGTTGTTTCCAGGTTCTGGCTATTATAAGTATGTCAGCTATTAACATAGTGGAGCATGTGTCCTTATTAGACGTTGGAGCATCTTCTGGGTATATTCAAAGGAGTGGAATAGTTGGGTCCTCAGGAAGTATTATGCCCAATTTTCTGAGGGTCTGCCAAACTGATTTTCAGAGTAGTTGTACTAGTTTGCAATCCCACCAGCAATGGAGGAGTGTTCCTCTTTCTCCACATCCTCACCAGCATCTGCTGTCACCTGAGTTTTTGATCTTAGCCATTCTGACTTGTGAGGTGGAATCTCAGGGTTGTTTTGATTTGCATTTCCCTGATGACTAAGGATATTCAACATTTCTTTAGCTGCTTCTCAGCCATTTGAATTTCCTCAGTGGATAATTTTCTGTTTAGCTCTGTTCCCTATTTTTTAACAGGGTTATCTGTTTTTCTGGGGTCTAGCTTCTTGAGTTCTTTGTATATATTGGATATTAGCCCACTATCAGACATAGGATTGGTAGAGACCTTTTCCCAATCTGTTGTTTGCTGTTTTGTCATATTAACAGTGTCCTTTGCCTTACAGAAGCTTTGCAATTTTATGAAGCCTTATTTGTCAATTCTTGATGTTAGAGCATAAGCCATTGGTGTTCTGTTTAGCAACTTTTCTCCTGTGCCCATGTGTTGGAGACTTTTCCCCACTTTTTCTTTGATTAGATTCAGTGTATCTGGTTTTATGTGGAGGTCCTTGGTCCACTAGGACTTGAGCTTTGTACAGGGAGATAGAAATAGATCAGTTTTCATTCTTCTACATGTTGACCGCAAGTCAATGGAGCTAGCACCATTTGTTGAAAATGATGTCCTTTTTCCACTGGATGGTTTTAACTCCTTTGCCAAAGATCAAGTGACTGTAAGTGTTTGGGGTCATTTCTGGGTCTTCAATTCTATTCCATTTATCTACCTGTCCACTCTCATCAATGGGCAGATCTTGTAAGTAAGAATGGGATCCTCCAGAGGCAGGGACTGAGGAAAAGGTGAGAGGTAAGAGCCTGCCTGCTTCCACCTGCTGCCAGAAACCCAGCCTGGGCCAACAGGCCTCTCCATATACAAGTAGCTCAGAGAGAAAGCTACCCGCCCACCAGAAAAGAAATTCCTCCCATTACATTATAGTCAAAACACCAAATACACAAAACAAAGAAAGAATATTAAAAGCAGTAAGGGAAAAGGGGAAAGTAACATATAAAGGCAGACTTATCAGAATTACACCAGAATTCTCACCAGAGACTATGAACCAAATGGGTTTAACAGATATCTATAGAACATTTCATCCTGCATCAAAACAATATACCTTCTTCTCAGCAACTCATGGTACCTTCTCCCAAATTGAGCATATGATTGGTCACAAAACAAACCTCAACAGATATAAGAAGATTGAAATAATCCCATACCTCCAATCAGATCACTACAGATTAAGTTTGTTCTTCAATGGCAACAACAACAACAGAAAGCCCACATATACATGGAAGCTGAACAATGCTCTGCTTAATGATAAGTTGGTCAAGGAAGCAATAAAGAAGGAAATTAAAGACTTCCTAGAATTCAATGAAAATGAAAGTACAACTTACCCAAACCTATGGGACACAATGAAAGCAGTGTTAAGAGGAAAACTCATATCTCTGAATGCCTCCAAAAAGAAACTGGAGAGAGCATACACTAACAGCTTAGCAGCACATCTGAAAGTTCTAGAACAAAAAGAAGCTAATAAACCCAAGAGGAGTAGAAGGCAAGAAATAATCAAATTAAGGGCTGAAATCAACCAAGTGGAAACTAAAATAACTATACAAAGAATCAACAAAACCAAGAGCTGGTTCTTTGAGAAAATCAACAAGATAGATAACCCTTTAGACAGATTAACCAGAGGGCACAGACACAGTATCCAAATTAACAAAATTAGAAATGAAAACAGTGATATAACAGCAGACTCTGAGGAAATTAAAAACATCATCAGATCCTACTACAAAAGCCTATATGCAACAAAATTGAAAATCTGGAGGAAATGGACAAAGTTCTAGACAGATACCAATTACCAGTTAAATCAGGATCAGATAAACCATCTAAACAGTCCCATAACTCCTAAAGAAATAGAAGCAGTCATTAAAAGTCTCCCAACCAAAAAAAGCCCAGGACCAGATAGGTTCAGTGAAGAATCCTATCAGACCTTCAAAGAAGACCTAATACCAATATTCTTCAAAGTATTCCATAAAATAGAAACAGAAAGAACACTACCCAATTCATTCAATGAGGCCACAATTACACTGATACCAAAGCCCCACAACGACCCAACAATGAAAGAAAACATCAGACCAATTTCCCTCATGAATATCGATGCAAAAATACTCAACAAAATTCTTGCAAACCAAATCGAAGAACACATTAAGACAATCATTCACCATGATCAGGTAGGCTTCATCCCAGGGATGCAGGGATGGTTCAATGTCCGGAAATCCATCAATGTAATCCACTACATAAACCAACTCAAAGAAATAAACCACATGGTCATCTCGTTAGATGCTGAAAAAGCATTTGACAAAATTCAACATCCCTTTATGATGAATCATATCAGGAATTCAAGGAGCATACCTAAACTTAGTACAAGCAATATACAGCAAACCAGTGGACAACATCAAACTAAAAGGAGATTAACATGAAGCAATCCCAAAATAATCAGGGACTAGACAAGGCTGCCCTCTCTCTTTCTATCTATTCAACATAGTACTTGAAGTAATAGCTAGAGCAATCAAGGTACAAAGGAAGGTCAAAGGGATACAAATTAGAAAGGAAGAAATCAAAATATCACTATTTGCAGATGATATGATGGTATACTTAAGTGACCCGAAAAACTCCACCAGAGATCTGCTACAGCTGATAAACAACTTCAGCAAAGTGGCTGGATACAAAATTAACTCAAGCAAATCAGTAGCCTTCTTATACTCGAAGGATAAACAGGCTGAGAAAGAAATTAGGGAAATGACACCCTTCACAATAGTCACAAACAATAAAAAATATCTTGGTGTGACTCTAACCAAACAAGTGAAAGATCTGTATGACAAGAACTTCAAGTCTCTGAAGAGAGAAATCGAAGAAGACCTCAGAAGATGGA
This sequence comes from Rhynchomys soricoides, assembly GCA_019843965.1. Classification (NCBI taxonomy): domain Eukaryota; kingdom Metazoa; phylum Chordata; class Mammalia; order Rodentia; family Muridae; genus Rhynchomys; species Rhynchomys soricoides. The sequence goes on from JADRCH010007427.1 coordinate 2,546,903, forward strand.
AAGATCTCCCATGCTCATGGATCGGCAGAATTAACATAGTTAAAATGGCCATCCTGCTGAAAGCAATATACTGATTCAGTGCTATCCCCATCAAAATTCCAACTCAATTCTTTGTAGACCTAGAAAGATCAATTCTCAAATTCATATGGAATAACAAAAAACCCAGTATAGCAAAAACTATCCTCAACAATAAAAGGTCTTCTGGGGGAATCAGCCTCCCTGACCTCAAGCTCTACTGCAGAGCCATAGTGATAAAAACTGCATGGTATTGGTACAGTGACAGGCAAGTTGATCAATGGAATACAATCGAAGACCCAGAAATGAATCCACACACATATGGTCACTTGATCTTCCACAAAGGAGCTAAAACCGTACAGTGGAAAAAAGACAGCATCTTCAACAAATGGTACTGGTTCAACTGGCAGTCTACATGTAGAAGATTGCGAATTGATCCATTCCTATCTCCTTGCACAAAGCTCAAGTCCAAGTGGATGATGGACGTTCACATGAAACCAGAAATACGGAATCTAATAGAAGAGAAAGTAGGGAAGATTCTCGAACACTTGGGCACAGGGGAAATGTTCTTGAACAGAACACCAATGGTTTGTGCTCTATGGTCAAGAATTGACAGATGGGACCTCATAAAATTACAAAGCTTTTATAAGGCAAAGGACACTGTAATTAGGGCAAAACGACAACCTACAGATTGGGAAAAGATCTTAACCAATCCTACATCTGATAGAGGGCTAATATCCAATGTATACAAAGAACTCAAGAAGCTAGACTCCAGAGATCCAAATAACCCTATCAAAAAATGGGGAAGTGAGCTAAACAGAGAATTCTCAACTGAGGAAACTCGAATGGCTGAGAAGCACCTAAAGAAATGTTCAACATCCTTAGTCATCAGGGAAATGCAAATCCAAACAATCCTGAGATTCCTCCTCACACCAGTCAGAATGGCTAAGGTCAAAAACTCAGGTGACAGCAGATGTTGGCAAGGATGTGGAGAAAGAGGAACACTCCTCCATTGCTGGTGGGAATGCAAATTGATACAACCTCTCTGGAAATCAGTTTGGCAGACTCTCAGAAAATTGGACATAATACTACCTGAGGACCCAGCTATTCCATTCCTGGGCATATACCCAGAAGATGCTCCAATGTGTAATAAAGACACATGTTCCACTATGTTCACAGCAGCCATATTTATAATAGCCAGAAGCTAGAAACAACCCAGATGTCCCTCCACAGAGGAATGGATACAGAAAATGTGGTACATTTTCATAACGGAATACTACTCAGCTATTAAAATCAATGACTTCATGAAATTCTTACACAAATGGATGGATCTTAAAAACATCATTCTGAGCCAGGTAACGCAGTCACAAAAGAATGAACATGGTATGTACTCACTATTAAGTGGTTATTAGCCTAAATGTTTGAAATACCCAAGAGTCACTTCGCAAGAACAGTAGTTCTGAGTACGAGGTCCCAGATGGAGGGCTTGGAGAAAGGACTGAAGGAGCTGAGGGAGTGTGCAGCCCCAGGGAGGTAGCAACACTGGCAACTGGCCTGACCCCCCATACTTCTGGAGACTGATCCACCAACTAAAGAATACACATGGCCACAAAGTGTTATAAAGTGTATATAAAGAATAGTGCTGGCCACAAAGACTGCAGAGGAGGGTCTTGTTACCTGTCAGGGGGAGGAGAGGTCCTTGGGCCTGAGGGTGTTATATCCCCCAGTATAGGAGAATGTCAAGGAGGGAAGACGAGAGTGGGTGGGTTGTGGGGTGGGGAGGTGGGTTGGAAAATATCCCCATAGAGGCAGGGGGAGGGCCGAGGGAATGGGAAGTTTGCAAAGGGGAGATCTGGAAAGGGGGAAACATTTGGAATGTAAATATAATATGAAAAAAATCAGAATGCCTAGAAATGAAATATTGTCTAAAAACTGAATTTAGACTCTGATACTTATTTGACCAGTGTGCAGTCATGTATAACCAAAGAAAGCTTGAAATAAAGATTTTTTAAGATGAAAAAAAATAAAAAAAAAAAGTATTTATATCTCATTTAGTGTTCAAAAATTCAAAGCAATTTATATATTATTCTCCAAAATTGAAGTATACCTACAGATTTTATGAAGCTATTTACGTACAACTCTGCATAACATCATACCAACACTAGAATATACACTTAAATTTGCACTTATTCAAAGACCATGCTCTTATTGTTCTTTAATATAAAGGTTTTGTGTGTGTGTGTGTGTGTGTGTGTGTGTGTGTGTGTATTTCATCCAGAAACATAAATGGTCTATGGTGGGGAAGAAACCCTGCTCCAGGATTTTTTTAATATTACTTATTACATATGGCATCTTAATATTGAAAAGAAAATTACTTAAATAAAATTAATTTGATATTCCCAAATGGAAAACCCATGCTCTACTTTTAAAATTAGTAGGCAGAGAGAATTGGATTCTCAGCAGAGCTGCACATTTTTTCCCCAAGCCTAGCAGGTTCAGGATTAGGAAAAAACATGCCGAGGAGAACTGGTCTCTTAACTGTACAGTTTTTCCCCAGTATGACTGAATTCAGAACTAGGACAAAATAGTCGCTAAATTGGTGCATAGTTCTGGAGTTCACGGTCTAACCTAGAACACAGCTGTACCCACAAGCATACTCAGGCAAGATGGACTGTAGTCTTGGGATCTAGCCTGAGGCTGGCTACTTAGTGGGAATAGAGCATGGCTGTTTGCCTCCTGAAAGCAAAATAAGAATAGAAAAATTAATGTAAATATAAAGCCAATGCTTTTGTAAGCAAATGTATTCTTTGAATGTGGGCTGTGGGGAAGTTCTGGGATCACTTAATGTAGCATATGACACATGTTGGTCTGAGAACAGGCTCATACAGTAAATAGAAGGGAATTTAATTGAAGTTAAATACATAGGAAAGGATATTAATTCAATTTATATCAAGAGAACGGGGATATAATTATATATTCCACAGAGATATTGATCTCCATTGGTGGGAAGAAATAATGAAAATTGCATTAATTGCTTCTAAGGAAAAAAGGGAGAAATGATTGCAATTGTTTTAACATGTTTAAGTATGCATGGATGAATAAATAAACCCTGGCCTTTGATCTCAAATGTAGGAGACAATGGTACAGATACACATAGAAACCGAATCTCAATAAATAATAATTGTTTTAAATTGTTTTAATTGCTCTGAATTGTTTTAATTACCAAATGAAGGTAATTATAGGTTCAGTCATATTAATTGTATTACAAATTCTCGGTTAGGGAGGGCAAAGTACAGCAGGCTTAATAAAAATAAGAGGCTGATAAATTGAGTCAATCATTTTGGGTTTCTGGACTAAGCATGTGTTATTTTGGGAGAGAAGTTCTGTATTTGTGTTAACAGGAAAGGAGAAAAGTCTTTGGACCCCTCTTAAAGTAATATGGATCCAAAATGATAAAGATCCCCTGAAGTTCTTGGGTGCAAACACAAAAGTAAAACTCAAGAAGACCAAACAGGACAGGTAACATGATTTGTTACCCATCTACATGAGAACAGACCTGAAACTGTCTGAGAAATAAAACTATCTCTAGCCAAAACTTCAGCTATATATAGCCAATAAATCGTGTTGGTTACAGAATCCTCAAAACTCATCACTCCATCCTTCCATATGGCTTGGATGAAGATTTATTTCAATTTGGTTATTGATTTCAAACTAGCTTATAAAAGGACAGTTGTTCATTTGCTCAAACTAGTAGAACTAGTAGCAAAAATTCATCCTTAGCTGATTTGTGCATCCTGCCCAGTTCATGTAAATATCTTTATAGAACTAAATATTGGTTGTATGGTTTATATATCACAGAACTAAATACCAAGAATACAGCAGGGAAAAGATTCACCCTAAGAGATGCTGAAAATACCTGCTATTCCAGGTCCCTGTGTGATCCTGCCTCATCTGATGTTGTTTCCAGAGACTTGCTTACATAACAGCTTTAGGACTGGCTTCTAATCCTCAATGATCTCCATTCATCTAGCCTTTCAGATGGTTCCAGTCAGGAATTCAGTTAAGCCATGAAATTTCTCAGTAAATAGAGACTGGACAACAAATGCTACAGCTAGCTTTCTTAATACTAACCATTTGTTTCTAATTTTCTTGCCTCCCAAAAGAAATTTTTCCTTCCAATTCAGCAGTTAGTAGTCATAAAAAATCATTGTCCCAACCTCTTAGGTTGGGGTTTCTGGCTGTGGTTATTTTATGAAATGAACATATGTTGTCATTTTAAAGAACAATTTACAAATAATTATAGTCTTGGACAGGAAGGAAACAATATAGAAAGGCTAGACTCAGGAGCTTCTGTCTTTCCTTTCCTTTAATATATCCTTCTTTCTTTTATTTGGTAAAGGGAAGGGGGTTGAAAAGAAATATAAAGGGGGATATGTTAATATAGCATTTAGACAAATAGGAGTGGGTTACAAAATTTACTCTTAAACAGAGTATTTTATAGCCATGATCTATGTTGGTAGAAATCTTTATATTTTGATGCAGAATTGAAGTTATATTTTCTTATATTGGTAAAGAATTTTGGATATTGATACAGGTTTAAGGTATTCATTGGTATAAATCTTTATATACTGATAAAAAATTAAAATTGATTTTGTTCCATTTAGATAGGCATTGTACCTATGCAACTCATTATGAATACAAGACTTAGACCCGGTTCCTTCAAAAGGTAATATTAAAGTTTAGGGTAATTAAATGATGCAAGTTAATAGATAGTAAACTCATGGTCATATTAGATTCTAATTTAGTTAATTAGAATAAAGTGTTTCAGGGTTATTCAAATAAGAAATAGCTAAAAATAATCAATGTTTAACAATTCAGTTATGCTATGTACATATAGATGGTCTACACAGATGTCAGAAACCGACAGAATATGGCATTTAAAATCATTTCATTATTAAAAGATCTTTTGATTACAAGACAGATCTGCTCTGGACAGTACTTCCATTCAACATCAAAGAAGATAATGAGCATCAATACCTCCCTGTGGAGTTGCTTCTATTGTGGTAAGCTAGCCACTGGGCAAGAATGCTGTTGAAATAGGACAACATGAGACAGAATGTTCAACTGGTATGCTCTTGCCAGTTCGGAGTAAGGTAGTCCTTCATAATTCCTACTTCAATTAATATCTGTCAGATGTTCTGGGCCGGAAGGCTAAAGATAGATGTGTCAACATTATAAGGAATATTGGGGACTGTGCAGGTAGTCAGTTGTCTCTGCCAATTGTTTAAATTTTAAAAGCTACATTCCTGCATACACAAATATATATTCCTTCTTAAATCTCTGACAGGGTTGAAGACTAGATAGGCATAGTCTCACAACTGAACTTAAGCTGTTCAGCATTAAAGAAGGTGTTCTATATTACTGAGGTTATGGAACAGTCACAAAAAGGGACCTATCATGACTGCGCTCTGAAGGACCTAAGAAGCAGATGAATGAGTTATATGCAGATATTTGTACCCAATCAATGGACTGAAGCTGCTGACCCTTGTGGTTGAGTTAGGGAAAAGCTGGAAGAAGCTGAGAAGGAGGGCAACCCTGTAGGAGGAACAGCAGTCTCAATTAACTTGGACCCCTGAGATCTCTCAAACACTGGACCACCAACCAGGTAGCATGTACCAGCTGATATGAGCCCACAAAACATATACAGCAGAGGACTTCTGGGTCTGGGGTTAGTCAGAGAAGATGCACCTAACCCTAAAGAGACTGGAGGCTCCAGGGAATTTAGAGGTCTGGTGGAGTGGGGGATAGGGGATGGGGACATCCTCGTGGAGACAGTGTGGTGGGGAGGAGGTATGGAATGTGGAACAGTCTGAGGGTGGACAGGGAGGGGAATAAAATCTGAGTGTAAATAAATAAATAAATAAATAATAAATAATAATTTAAGTTTAATTCATTAAGTTAGGGTAGATGATAAGGTAGTTCATCTAAATTACCAAATATAATATTCTGGATGTTATAAGTATATTTCATATTTTATAATTTGCATGATTGTTATAATTATATTCAATCAATAGCCTTTTATTGGACGGAAAAGGGGAATTGTTGAGGTTTTGCTTTCACTGTCTATTGTAATGTTAAGTGCAGACCCACCAAACCTGGGACCCTGTCCCCAAGTTACTTTTGATTGGTGAATAAAGATAACAGATGATGATAGACAATAATTGGGCAGAGGAGACATATGTGAGGTTGAGGTCTTAATGACCTTGTGGGAGGATAAGGAGAAAATACTGCCATGGAATAGAATAAAAACATGCAGGAAAGGAGACAGAACTTCCATGGGTTAGCTGAGCCATAAAAACATGGCCATGTGGACTGGCCATTTGGGGCTAAGGGTAGCCCAAGTGAAACATAGTAAGTAATAAAGAGTTATGGATGGGAAGGCAGATTCTAAAAGCATGTAGGGTAGACAGTTGCTCAGCTATTGTGCTGCTTAAGGTATATTAAAATATGAAGGCTGTGTGTGTGTGTGTGTGTGTGTGTGTGTGTGTTTAATCCATGAACAGAAATGATCTATATCAGAAAAGAACCCATAGCAGGATTTTTAAAATATTACTTATTATACCCACCCTTGTCAGATTTCGATTTCCATTCATTCTCATGGTCATCTGACCATCTCTCCTGTCCCTCCCCACCTGATCCTGAATCCTCCCATTCCTTTCCGCATCCCCTCTCCCACCAATTTCTCTCCCTCCATTTGTCTTTTATGCCTATTTTATCCCCTCTTATAGGTGAGAGTCAAGCATCTTCACTTGTGCCTTCCTGGGGAAGTATTGTAGGCACCAAAGGGGATAGGAACTCCACAGGAAGACCAACAGAGTCAACTAACCTGGACCCTTGGGGCTCACAGACACTGAATAATCAACTAAAGAACATACAAGGGCTGAACCTAGGGCAGCCTGCACATGTGTAGCAGATGTACAGCTTAATCTTCATGTAGATCACTAACAACTGGAGTTGGGTCTGTTCCAAAAGCTGTAGTCTGTAATAGGGATATATTCTTCTACCTTGGCTGCCTTGCCTATCCTCAGTGGGAGAGGATGTGCCTAGCCTCTCAGACTTGATGTGCCGAGGAAGGAGAATACCTGGCAGAACACCCCCTCAGAGGAGGAGGAGAGGGGCATAGGGGGAGGAGGGAAGGATTGTGGGAGGGGGTGAATAGGAGAGGGTCAGTGAGGGAGATGCAAAGTGAATACATTTTTAAAAACTAGCAAATCCTTACACCATATAATGACAAAAACCACATTAATGAGATGTTGCTGAATTACATTACATAGTACTATCATTTCTAACATCTAAATAAATAGCTGCTAGATTTTCCCTAATTTTGATGTTCCCTAATTTTGAAGGCTGTAGTGCTTCATTTATCTAGAATATTCACGCACGTTTTTCAGAAAAGAGCAACTATGAAATGAATGTCTAAAATAACCAGGTCTTAATTAAATTCAAATATAACTGGCCTTGATGAGAACATTGAAACTGGATCACATGGCTAGGATTAAGATAAGTCTGCTTTTATTTATGTTTTGTTTTACATACCTTCTCTAAATATTTGATATAATATTCAAACATAAAAATATTAGGTAATAATGTGGAGTGCTGAATTCATAGTTGATAAAACATTTAAAATATCTGCAAGTTCATAGAAGAAGTTCACCAAAATTTACTTATAAGTATTAATTTGGTTTCTTGAAATTGTTGATGGTTATTCATTCTTGTATGCTACCCTCATTTGTTTCATCATATACAGGACCTCATATTAGTGTGAATGAATATAAATAGATAGCCCAGATATGGTGGGGCTATCCTGAGTTATTAGAGAAGCTATGGTTAGAAAGCTTATGGAGGAAAACATTCCAGTCTAATGTTCACTATATACATAGTCATTGTTTAAAAAAATAAATTCAAAACCTGGTAGTGGTAGCACATGCCTTTAATCCCAACACTTCAGAGGCAGAGGCAGAGGCAGAGGCAGAGGCAGAGGCAGGCAGATTTCTGAGTTTGAGGCCAGCCTGGTCTACAGAGTGAGTTCCAGGACACCCAGGGCTATACAGAGAAACCCTGTCTCAAAATCAAAACAAAACAAAACAAAAACCAAATAAATAAATAAATAAATAAATAAATTCAAATAATAAAATGAATCCAAACTAAACATAACTTTTCTTACAAAGAAATATCTTTAATTTTCTTGATATACAAAATCATATGTTCATAAGAAATTTATCATTTGAAAATTTTTACACAAATTTCATCATTGAGGGTCTTCTTCTCAGAGTGATGAATGTGACCAAATAAGACTGAAGATCAATTAAATGAATCAATTTCATTATAGCAATAAAATGTAATAATATATCACTATAACCAGAGTGAAAAATCAAAATAAATTAAAATCCATTGGTTATTTAGACCAATATTGACTTGACCTAACTATATAGAACGTTGCTTGTCAATGATAACTTTAAGATATTATTATAATTTGCCTCAAAATGAATGTCAGGCTAATTAGCTTTACAAAAGCCAAAGAAAAAGGAAATTTATGACATTGAAAAATGTTGAAATTTTACCATGTTTTCACTTTATAATGGGGTATATACATCCTTTCCAAAGGGGGGAAATATAGGTGCAAAGGAAATCCATATATAGTAATTTCAATTAGCAAGTGAAACAGAAGTGAAAAATCATATGTACACACACACACACACACACACACACACACACACACACAGCTGGATCTATTTTTATTGGATTTTATATGATTTCAAGGCTAACACCTCTGCCTTGGAGTCCAGTATGGGAACAGAGCATTTGTAGAAGCTAAAGTTCTTTTAGCAATCATGAATTGCTTGTAGTTCTTTGTCTAGGGATGTAACCCCACAAAAATTCCCCCATCAGCATGTTCCTTGATATCACCATTGTTTCAGTGTTCCTCATGTAGACATTTCTTAGAAACACTCTCACAGCAGACTCCAGCAGACTGGCTCTTTGGGTTTTGCCAAGTCTCCCTCAAGTTGTTTCTTAAGCTATATAGATGCAATAAATTACATTTATATATATATATTGGCTCTGGTCCCTATTTTGTCCAGTTGGCATATCTAACTCTTAAGAAATGCGTGTGTATGTGTGTGTGTGAAGGGATTACACTATTGTAGGGGAATTAAAATATTTCGATTATCATTCTTAACCTGGTCATAGAACCCATTATTAGGAAGTCTGGATACTAGAAGTGATTCTTCTGAGGGTTGTGATATATTCTAAAGCCTTATTTCCATAAAATTTATAGATATAGAATGCTTGTTCTATTGATTTTACCATTCATAGGTTCTTCAAGCAACAGATAGCATGAAAACATTGAGTCTTACAGGACATCATTATCATAATTTTGTTCTTCTATAGCATCATTTATTAAATATGTTTTTGAGAACTTATGATTTAACAATAATTGTCTATATATTCTACAATGGTTTGTGTGACCAATTTAACATTTTCCTTTTTTATAACAACAGAACATGGATAATTATTTCTCATAATTGTGAGTATTTATGTGGTACTTTCTCTTTTGACATTTATGGTATACTTATATTTCTGCCTAGTTATCAGCTTCTTAGGGCTCTCAGATTATTTCTCATTTAGGATTTAATATAGAAAATACCTAGACATTAACTTGAGGTTCATCTAATTTTGCCTTTAATGATTTTTCGCAATGGAAACATATGAAGAAAATTATTGATGAAATAATAAGGAGGCTCATATTTTGTTATTTGAAAAAATTAAATGAAAACAAAATTATTGTGAAATTTCAGATTTATATCAGGTTTCCTAAATATACAAACATGCCATACTTTTTTTACCATGCAACTTTTTGAAGGAAATGAATGATTGGATGATGACATGCAACATGAGCTTCAGCAAGCAAATGAGCTTGTTCAGGACAGCCCACTATCCTGCTTAGCTGAGAAGGGTGACCTATGGTGTGGCACACCCCACTGAGACATCATTCCAGAACTGCTTCTTACTACTGATGTGATTTCTCATATTTGTCATTGCTATACTCTTCATTTATTTGGCTTCATTTGAGTGGACAATGAGAGACTCACACTGCATTAATTAATTCCTAGGTGATGGGGCATTCTGCTGGGAAAGCTTTTTGCAGATTAGTGTGAAGATAACAATTCTTGAGATAAGGCTATCTACATGAATTAATGATTTTATGGAATTTCTGACATGATGTAAGTGATTTTTTATAAAAAGGTTTGTTTGATTTAAATAATTTAGGGTAGTTAATAGAAAACATAAACTTATGAAATTAAGACAGTGGATAGAAAGTTTTCAGCTAGAATTAAGAATAGAGTGTGTCCCTTCTTGATAGAATGTCAAAAGCTGCTTGAGTTAGAGAAAGGAGTGCAGTGAGCATTTAAATGTTAATTGTAGAGGTATGAAAAATAGGCATGGGACAAGCTAATTATCAAAGTAGGCATACACTCTTCATTGGGCCTGAGTTCATTGATCTTTTATCAGAATTTTGGAGTGTATCAGGAAATAATACTATAAAAAAGAGCAAATAATTCCATTATGAGTATAAAAACAGATTAATCAGAACTTCAAAAATAAGACATAAAAGAGATGATATTTGCTCTTTAGCAAGCAAAGGATGTTGTCAACCAAGTACAGAGAAAAATTTGCTAATATACACTTGGCTTGTTTAAACTTTGTTAATCAATGACTAAAAGTTGCTGCTTTGAGGTCACTATGAGCTTTTGGAAAGAAAGATAAATGAGAATTGTTTGTTAGATATATATATATATTTCTTATAATAAATACATAGTTAATATGTGTTGTAATTTTCTTTTGTGTAATTATTTTCATCTGTTGTTGAAGAATGTTTTCACGGTGATTACCTCTGGAAAACATGTAACTTGTGGTTATGAGGTAATTTTCTTTCAAATAGAAAAAACTTTGTCTCTAGGGGTATAAAAAGGGGTTAAGGGAAGAAATAAATTACTGGAGTTTGTCTTTGCTTCAAACATTTTATGTGAACGTGAGTGTTTGATTTCCACCGCACCCCCCATCTTCTCTTTCTCTAATAGCTGCAGCCCTTGTAGGTATCTGGATCCACTCATGTCATCTGTTCTCAACACTGACCCCTCCTCAGCTGCCTGCCTTACTGCCTTAGTTTACACTCTTGTGCCAAAGCTGGTTTTTGGCAAATGATGATTATAATATTCCAAAAGTGAACATATATATATATATGTATGGGTGTGGGTATGTTTGTGTGTATACATGTGTGTATGTATGTGTGTTTGTTTATACCTATCTATCAACCTATCTATATCTATCTATCTATCCATGTGTGTGTCCACACATATTTTATGACACATATGTAATAGTAGGCTTGTATATGATGTTTTCAAAATATCTTTAGTGTGAATTATCCCTCAATATTATCATTTTATTACCCTGCCTTATATCCCAACTCATTTGCCCTTTCCTTTTCAATTATTTATCTTTAATGTTTTATACCACTACTTTATTTCTTATCTCTCCTAAAATTATGACCCCTCCATGCTCCCTTCCTAATTTCCTGACATGTATTAGTATTCTAAGTGAAACACAGGTGAATAGGAGGTGAATAATAGTCCGGGTTTTAAATGACCACATCTATTCATCAGTTGATGGACATCTATGATGCTTCCACTTCACAGGTTCTGTGAATAGAGCATCAGTAAACAAGGATGAGTGAGTATCTCTGTAGTTCTTTGTGTAAATACCCAAAGAGTGGTATAGCTGAATAATGTTGTACATTATTTTCAACCCTGTGAGGACTTTGCTTGCTGATTTCCAGAGTGAGGACACATATTTTAACCACCCCCCAAAACAGCCAATAATTTCACAGCTATATTACTTTTCACAAAATTAAAATTATGTGTATTTCAATATGCAACAAGTAAACAAAATATGAGAGGCACATTATTAAAAGAATGAAAAATATAGTAAGAGTTCAGTAGTGAAAGAGTTGATTATTGTTTATTTTAGCTTATCTCTTCCAAACAGTTCAATCACACCTTATTTCTCCTTGTTATATACTTTAAAAGCTGCCAAAAATCATAAACAATAAAATATTTATTTGTTTGCCTTCTATTCTACTAATCCACTGTTTACTAGAACTCAAAATAATAAATAAATATACATTCATAAATTAATAAATGGAAGAACACTGGTTTCTGGATATCAAAATTTTGAAATGAAATATATAGTAACAAAAACTCTAACAACAAACATGTTTTTATTATAAATGGGAGAAAATAAAGGTTGGAATCACTCACAAAATAATATATCCTTTTCAATTATACATACATATATTCGAAAAATTTTGTGAAGAAATTTCTGGAAATCACAAATGAGGGTACTGTAGCAGAAAAATATAATAATAAAAATAATTGTAGAAGTGAAATAGGTCAGGGCTTTCAAAGAAATAGAGGTGAGTACCACTACAGTGCCTTTTAGTGGATAAGTGACTTCCAGAACGTTTCAAGTGCAATAAACCAGACATTTTAGGTGGCATTAACAATATTCCTTGGGTAAGTGATTAGAGACATTCTATCAAGTTGGAAAATGAATAGGGACAAAGTAGTGAAAGAGGAGAACTCACATTATTTCCTTAAGAAATTTGTAGAGAGAAAAATGGCACACAGGAAAGCACTGGACAAGCCAAGAACATCAAACACACAGCTTATCATTTCAACAGAATGAGGTGTGTAGCTGCTCTTCCTAGAGTGCCAAGAATGATGTAGGTTTACAACCTGGTGATCCTTTGCTGTTTGATAAGACAGGGTTTGCCCATATCTCCCAGAATTTGTTCCTACTTATCCAAGACTATTTCCCGCTAAATTTTGAGCATTGATTCTAGGCCATAAAATGCATTCTTATGAGTGATATCATGTGTGCTTTACAGCACACTGAGAGAACTCTACGTTATCTTAAGGCCAGGCCAATCATGACACCCACAGGCATTATGTTTAGCTCAGCCAATCTCCCTACACTCTAAATAGTTGGCACTATCTCAGTTTCAACAGTGCCCATTCTTGTGAAAGAAAGCAGACATACTTTAAATGAATCCCGTGTAAATATGTCTTTATCTGTTGTATACTTGGAACTGAGTCAATTGATGTTGTAGTTAGGGTTTGTAATTCTGAACAAAAAATCATGACCAAAAAGCAAGTTGGGGAGGAAAGGGTTTATTCAGTTCACACTTCCACGTTGTTGTTGTTTTTTATCACCAAAGGAAGTCAGGACAGGAACTCACACAGGGCAGGGACTTGGAGGCAGGAGCTGATGCAGAGACCAATGAGGGGTGCTATTTACTGGATTGCTTTCCCTGTCTTGCTCAGCTTGCTTTCTTATAGAACCCAGGACCACCAGCCTGGGGATGTCACCACCCACAATAGGCTGGGCCCTCCCTCCTTGATCAATACTTGAGAAAATGCCTTACAGCTGGATCTCATGGAGGCATTTTCTCAACTGAAACTCCTTTCTCTGTGACAACTCCAGCTTGTGTCAAATTGACACACAAAACCAGCCAGTATAATTGGTATCTGATTTGTTTACAAAATCATGCTATGCTTAAATATTGCTAAAGAAAAATCATCTGTGTCAGACTCTGGAAGTCCTGGTTCAGCACTGATTACAATAAAGTTGGGCTAAGCCTAGTTTCTTACTTACCTCATTCTGATTGCTCCCCCTCCTGCTGTAAATCCCGCAAGGGAATTACCACAGAAAATAGACATATAATAAACATGAAAAGGATGACAACACTGGCTGTAATGATAAGGATAGTAGTGGGACAGGTAGATGGAAAATAGTTTTGAAGATGTTAAATCACTTAAGTTACCATTTCTTGACTTTTGAGAGGGATTAAACTGGTAGATGGGAAAGTGACAATGATATATTAGTCAGAGGGATAAAGTTCCTTGAAAAATATCACAATATACAGAATGTATGATACAAATGAAAATATTGTCATCTAATAGGAAGACTATTTCTTTCAGTATGACATGAAGAACAAAAGATTGTATCTGAAGCAAAATTATAGAAGGGTCAGGAAGATGAGGAATATTCCTGGTAGTTTTTGTTAATAAAAATTCCACAATCCTTACACAGGAAGTATCTCAAGGTCACTCTATATTCCTTTCCTACCATGTCATAACTTTAAAGTGTACATGAGAGTAGCCTGAGTTTCCATAATTAACAAACTGGAATTTCTTTTATAAGTGGAGTATATCATCAGAGTATTTTTCATTCAGTCCATTGACTAAAGCATCAATCACAGTGATTTGTACATGAGACCAATTCTATTTATTGTCTATCTTTCATATTCATAAATCTCTAGTACTTACAATAAGAACATTTGTGTTTGGACTCTGTACACTTCATCAATCTACCTGCTTATTCTTCTAGCAGTACTCACTCATATCCCTAGGATATCTTCAAAACAATGTTCAATATTTACCATTATGGTTATTATATTTATATTATATTACATTTCTCAAAATGCTCTATATTTTAAGATACTTTCAGCATGTATAATTGCATGAATTTGGTTTCAACTTTTATTGTTTCATTGCCAGTTGACTTTGAGCTCTTGAAAGTTATGGACTAAATATATTTTATTTAAGAATGAATATTTAATGTATCATATAGAACAAATCATATTTTAAGATTAAATTAAAATTCTATGGAATAAATTACAGAAGGATTAAAACAGTATGTTCTGCTTTGAAATTAAGCTATTTAAATCTAGAAACTTGAAAAATTAAAGATCAATATGGGCTCCCTTAATATACTATCATTCACTGAACAGAGTTTTAGAGACAGGATTCAAGTTGATAAATATTCATATTAGAATTTGCAATTCACAGTGTTCTTTTACATCTATCTTTCTAGAATGCCTCTGTAGATTTCCCCCTTTCAGAATATTGCTGTTATCCTTTACCCAAAGAAATATGACTGTATTACACAGAAAGATTATTATTACCTTAATACTCTGCAGTCTCAATATTTCACTGCTACAGCAAATTATCAAATGCTGCACATTTTACAGTGAAAACACATCTTGTTTATTATATTTTTGATGCAGAAAGTTGAATGTTTGGTGGCCTTATCAATGTGAATACTGGTGAATGCTCTTTTGAATACTTTACTTCAATGAAGATGGCCACATGACAAAAATCAATATTGAAAAGTCTGATTATATTCATACTGTATCTAAACAATAATATTAACATTTTTTGTAATCTTACTAACAGAGACTATATCACTGTAGCTTATAAACCACTGAGAAGAGAGAGACAATTGATTATTAGTGACTTGGCAGACAAAATAGAAAACATATGCATTAAACTTTAATAAGCATTGGCAACATTTTATTGAGAATTTTAAATAAACTTGATCAGTTCTTGTTTTTCCTCTCTACTTATTTGGGTGTTGGCATCATTTTCCAAGACATTCAATTACTTTGTGTACTTCATTTACTCTTTGTTAGTTAAAGAGAAGGGACACATTTTATTATAGTGTGCTTACACAGTTCAGCACAATAGCAAATATGGAAAGAAGGGAAATATTTTAAAATTAACTTTTTAAGTGTAACAGTTTTAGTAAGGATCTAAACATGAGGTTAGTTGACTTGTTTCTCAGTAAAAGCATGAGGCATTAGAAATGAAGAAAATCATTTTTTGCTCTTTTAGTTTTAAAACCTTCAGGGCAATACAAGTGAATTTCAAGAATAAGTGAAATTTTGCAGAGGCATCAGCCCTGTCAGAATTAAGCATAAAGTCATTTAATCTCATAAGAAAGGTACATTTTCTTATAATTGCTCTTGCCTTCAAGTGAGGAATAATCGAATTCAAAAAATTTAAATATATTAAATAAATGTATAAAATAATTGTATGTCTATATTGTTCTAAACCGTGTGGATTTCAGTAGAACAACAGCAGCTTTGTTGTTGTTATTGTTATTGCTACTGATGCTGCTGTTGTTTTGCTGCTATGGTAGTTTTCAAGATCAGTTATTTCTTTGTAGCCCTGGCTTTCTCAGACCTTGCTTTGTAACTCCTGTTGGTCTTGAACTCAAAGATTCATCTACCTCTGGAAGGATTAAGAATCCTTATGACACTGTACAGCCAGAAAAAAAGCTTCTTAAATTTGAATACTTCTATGTATACAGCAAATTCAATTAACATCAACTAGAAAAGAAAATAAACTTCATAAAACATATGTCAATGACAGTCTGAAGACATAGAAAAATGTAATTTGAGTCCCCATTTAAGATTCAAAAATAAAATAAAATAAAAAAATAAAAAACATTGAAAACAACAAAACCTCTGCTGAATCTCAGACTTATCAGGAAATTGAAGCTAAACTTCATAAAAATCATGAAAATGAAGCAGAGTAATAATTTTGTCTGAACATATGAAATCCCACTAGATATATAAAGCCTAAATTAAGTATGAAAATATTAAGAGCAAAGTGTGAGATAATAGGAATCAATATTGGGCTTGGCTTTGTGAATTCAGTGGGAGAGACTAGGAAATATATAGAGTCAGAAATAACTGTCATAGAAAGTCATTGTTCCTGGAAGAGAATAATAAGCATGGATTCATATACATACCGTTTGGACTTTTAAAACCAGAGTGAAGAACAGTGGAAGTGGTTTTAGTTCCCAAAGAAACAGAAGACTTATAAGTAATTAAAATTTTGGAGCTATCTCTTAATTGTATCTATCACTGGGAAATTCCATTGTATTATTACAACAGTATTCTAGCTTTAGGAAAGAATAACTGTGCTTCTGAGATAATGATGTGCATGCCTGAATGTTTATAAGTAACACTATCACCTTGGTTTCTGAGAATAAGTTTCTGATAACATAATCCAGATCTCCTTGATTATAAGGAATTACAGAGAAAGTACATGATGAAGTAGCAGAATAAAATTTTCAAATCAAATAAGATAGTCTCACAAATATGCAGAAGACAGCTTGAACATGACCTCAGTGGATGTCTGTGCAACACTGTGGACATTTAAGAAGAATGATGAAAGCAGTTAATTTAAACAAATTATATGAGTGTGAAAAATAAATTTATGATTTTAGAAAATAATTTAAGAGTTAGAAAATATAAGACGATTTTCCTTGACATGATACTTGAGAAAGTAAACAAGCAAAGTATTTTAGAATTATATACTATTTTCCAACTCTTATTATAAAAATACAATAATGTATCAGTGCCATAAGCCAGAAAATATTTGGAAAAAAGATATTCCTGGTCACTCACATGAATTATTACTTACAAATGGAACACAAGCATAAAATAATCAGAAGATACCTAATAAGTCATTAGTAGTCACTTCATTATAATGGTAAGTATATTGATGATATGTAGTAGAAATGTTACAGAAAAACTTGTTTGATGTCTTTGCCAGTTATGAATATGAACGTGAATGTTAAAACACTTTCATGTGAATCTTGACTGAGTAACATATTAAAGAATTTGGATTGAGGGTATAGGATATTTCAGTGGTTTTCAAATCTCCTAATGTTGTAACCTATTATACAGAACCTAATGTTGTAACCCTCCAACCAAAAAAATTATTTTCATTGCTACAGGATTTTATTAACACTGGGGAGGAAAATACAGGTGTATCTTAGTAGCTAACTGGCTAGCAAGCTTAGGTGGCTTGTTAAGCTGCAACTGAATGAAAGACTTTAAAAAGCCAAGTTGAATGGGTCAATTTTTCCTCCCAAATCATGTACACACAGGCTGTCACTCACAAAAAGAAGCAAACACAAAAAACAAAGTCTCTCTCTCTCACACACACATACACACATACACACATATGCACTAAAACATTCACACACACACAAGAAAGGAACAAATATTCCTTAAAGTATCTAATGCTACTGTAAGTTTCAAGTAGCTAATAACCTCTTATGGATCATAGAAAAGTAAAATGCAAAAATGCCATGGTTTAAATTTATTGGATTATAGAAAATGAAAACAATTAAAATGTATATTTTAGGTGAAATTAGGAAAAATTTAATATAGTGGATAATGTTAATTTCCTTATTAGAACTTTAATAAATGTAGAATTATCCTTGTAAAGGGAGAAATTATAAATTATATAGGTATGAAAGATGATGTCTTTATTGTCACTTCATATTATTTTATTTAAAAGGAACTGCACTTGTCTAATGTGAAAGTGAACAAAGACAATTGTAATGAGGACACACTGAAAATTTAGAGGTTCAATCATCAATCATATTGGTGTTTCAGATTTTCTTACGGTTACAGCATTTTATAAGCATAAAACATAACAAAACTTAATATCTTTGTTTTAATTTTTATTTCCAATTAAATGTCCATTTATGAGGCATAGTATGGCATAAAAACATTTTATTTTCTAGTAGTCTTCAAATAATAAGGATCTATGATGTATCAATTTAAAGATAACTGGCTTCTGGTCTCCATCTGCACCCTGGAGTTAAGGCTGTCCCACAGCCTTCCACACACAAATCCCACTCAGGAGAGAACTGGTCTCTCAAGAGTGCTTTCACTCCTAAGGCCTGAGGGGAGACACCACTTTCACTCCAATAACTGTCCAAAGAGTGACCTACCAGGAGCACCCAGGGCACAGAAAAAGCAGAGCAGCTGGGAATGGGATCCTTGTGGTATATATTTGTGCTCTGGAGCTAAGGCTATCCTAAGCCCTCTATATACAAATCCCTCCCAGGAAAAAGCTGGTCTCCTTAGGAGTGATGACACACCTAAGATCATAGGCTCACAGGCTGACAGGAGGGATAAGCTCCAGTTAGATTCTGCAAAACCAAGTAATACCAGAGATAACAAGATGAACAAAGGTAAGAGCAAGAACCTAAGCAAAAGAAACCAAGGCTACTTGGCATTATCAGAACCCAGTTCCCCTACCACATCAAGTCCTAGATACCCCAAAACACCAGAAAAGCAAGATTCAGATTTAAAACCACATCCCATGCTGATGATAGAGGACGTTAAGAAGGACATAAATAACCCCCTTAAATAAATATAGAACAGAAGCCCTTAAAGAGGAAACACAAAAATCCATTAAAAATTATAGGAAAACACAACCAAACAGGTAAAGGAACTGAAAAAAAAAAAAACATCTAAGATCTAAAAATGGAAATAGAAACAATAAAGAAATCACAAAGTGAGACAATCCTGGAGATAGATAACCTAGGAAAGATATCAGAAGTCATAGATGCAAGCATGTGCAATAGAATACAAGAGATAGAAGAGAGAATCTCAGGGGCAGAAGATACCATAGAAAACACTGACACAAGAGTCAAAGAAAACACAAAATGCAAAAGGCTCCCAACCCAAAACATCCAGGAAATTCAGGACACAGTGAGAACTCCAAACTTAAGGATAATAGGTATAGAAGAGAGCAAAGATTCTCAACTTAAAAGGCCAGGAAATATCTTCAACAATATTATAGCAGAAAACTTCCCTAACCTAAAGAAAGAGATGTGCATGAACATTCAAGAAGCCTACAGAACTCCAAACAGAATGGACAAGAAAACAAATTCCTCTAGTCACATAATAATCAAAATATCAAATGCACAAAAGAAAGAAAGAATATTAAAAGCAGTAACAGGAACAGGTCAAGTAGCACATAAAGGCAGCCCTATAATAATTATACCAGACTTCGCACCAGGGACTATGAAAGCTAGAAGATCCTTGGCAGATGTCATACAGATGCTAAGCGAACACAAATGCCAGCCCAGGGTACTAAACCTAGCAAAACTCTCTATTAATATAGATTGTGGAAATAAGATGTTCAATGACCAAAACAAATTTACACAATATCTTTCCACATATCCATCCCTACAAAGGATAATAGATAGAAAACTCTAGAACAAGAAGGGAGGGAAACTACACCCTAGAAAAAGGAAGAATGTAATCTTCTTTCAACAAACCCCAAAGAAGATAGCCATACAAACATAATTCCATCTCTCACAAAACAATAACAGGAAGCAACAATCATTTTTCATTAATATCTCTTAACAACATTGGACTCAGTTCCCCAATAAAAAGACATAGACTAAGAGACTGGATACCTAAACAGGACCCAGCATTTTGCTGCATACAGGAAATGCACCTCAGAGTAAAAGACAAACACTACCTCATAGTATAGGGCTAGAAAACAATTTCCAGGCAAATGGTCCCAAGAAACAGGCTGGAGTAGCAATTCTAACATAAAATAAAATTGATTTTCAACAAAAAGTAGTAAAGATAAGGAATGCCACTTCATACACATCAGAGGAAAAACATCCAAGATTAACTCTCAATTCTGAACATCTGTGCCCTAAATGCAAGGGCACCCACATTCATAAATGAAACTTTACTAAAGCTCAAAGCACACATTGCACCTCACTCAATAAAAGTAGGAAGCCCACTCACTCACCAATGGACAGATCATGGAAACAGAAACTAAGCAGAGATACAGTGAAACTAACAGAAGTTGTGAAACAAATGGATTTAACAGATATCTAGAGAACATTTCATTATAAAACAAAAGAATATACCTTGTTCTCAGCACCTCATGTTACCTTCTCCAAAATTGGCCATATAATCAGGCCTCAACAAATACAAGAAGTTTCAAATAATTTCACACATCAAGTCAGATCACTACTACTAAAGTTGGTCTTCAATAACAACAAAAACAACAGAAAGTCCACATACACATGACAGATGAAGAACACTCTACTCAATGATAACTTGTTCAAGGAAGAAATAAAGAAATTAAAGACAGTTTAGAATTTAATGAAAATGAGGGCACAACATATCCTAACTTATGTGACACAATGACAGCAATGCTAAGAGGAAAATTCATAGATCAGAGTGTCACCCACATGAAACTGGAGAGATCATACACTAGCACCTTGATAGCACATGGGAAAGCTGTAGGACAACAAGAAGCAAATACACCAAGAGGAGTACACAGCAGAGAATAATCAAACATAGGGCTAAAATAAAACAAGTAATAACAAAAAGAACTATATAAAAAGGTCAACAAATCCAGGTGCTGTTTCTTTGAGAAAATCAGCAAGATAGATAAACTCTTAGCAAGAAATGAAAAGGGAGAAAAAATAAGAGAGACTGAGGAAATCCAAAAACATCAACATCTCCTTCTTCAAAAGACTATACTGAACAAAACTGTAAAATATGGATGAAATGGATAATTTCCTAGACAGATAATAGGTACCAAGTTTAAATTAGGATCAGATAAACCAGCTAAACAGTCCCATAATCCCTAAAGAAATAGAAGCAGTCATTATAAATCTCCCAACCATAAAAAGCACAGGACCAGATTGGTTTAGTGCAGAATTCTATCAGACTTTCAAAGAAGACCTAATACCAAATGCACCTCAAACTCTTCCACAAAACAGAAACGGAAGGAACACTACCCAATTCATTCTATGAAGCCACAATTACACTCATACCTAAACCCAACAGAGAAAGAGAAGTTAGACTCGAGATAATCAAATCACCCTATTAAAAATGGGGTACAGAACTACAAAAAGAATTTATGTAGTTTTCGTTTTTTTGAGTCAGGGTTTCTCTGTGTAGCCCTGGCTGTCCTAGAACTCACTCTGTAGACCAGACTGGCCTCTAACTCAGAAATCTGCCTGTCTCTGCCTCCCAAGTGCTGGGATTAAAGGAGTGCACCACCACTGCCCAGCTACACAAAGAATTTTCAACTGAGGAATACTGAATGGCTGAGAAGCACCTAAGGAAATGGTCAAAATCCTTTGTCATCAGGGAAATGTAAATAAAAACAAATCTGAGATTCCACTTTATACCAGGCAGAATGGCTAATATCAAAAACTCAAGTGACAGTAGATACTGGCAAGGATGCAGAGAAAGAAGAATACTCCTCCATTTTTGGTGTGATTGTAAGCTGGCACAACCACTGTGGAAATCATTCTGGTTGTTCCTCAGAAAATTGGACATAGTACTAAGTAGGGACCCAGCTATACCACTCCTGGACATATACCCAAAAGATGCTCCAACACATAACATGGACACAAGCTCCACTATATTCATAGTAGCATTATTTATAATAGCCAGAAACTGAAAACAACCCAGTTGTCCCTCAACAGAGGAATGGATACAGAAAATGTGGTACATTTACAGAATGGAGTACTACTCAAATATTAACAAAAATTAATTAATGAAAATTTTAGGCAAATGGATGGAATTACAAAATATCATCCTGAGTGAGGTAATGCAATCCCTAAAGAACAGACAAGGTATGCACTTACTGATAAGTAGATAGTAGCCCAAAAGCTTGGCATACCCAAGATGCAATTCACAGACCACTTTAAGCTCAAGAATGAAGACCAAAGTGTGGATGCTTCAGTCCTTCTTAGAAGCTGTAACAAAATAGTCACTGGAGGAAATATGGAGACATAGTGTGGAGCAGAGACTGAAGGAAAAACCAAGAAAAGACTGTCCTACCTGGGGATCAATCCTGTATACATTCACCAAATCCAGACACTATTGATGATGACAAGAAGTGTTGCTGAAAGGAGCCTATTATAGCTGTCTCCTGAGAGTCTCTGCCAGAGCCTACCAAATACTGAGGTGGATGCTCACAGCCAACCATTGGACTGAGTAAGGGTCCCCAATAGAGAAAGGACTGAAAGAGCTGAAGAGTTGTGCAACCCCATCGGAAGAACAACAATATCAACCAACCAGAACCCCCAGAGCTCCCAGGGACTAAGCCACCAACTATAGAGTACACATGGAAGGACCCAAGGCTCTAGCTTCCTATGTAGCAGAGGATGGCCTTGTAGGACATCTATGGGAGTAGAGGCCCTTGATCCTGTGAAGGTTCAATGCCCCAGTGTAGGAGAATGCCAGAGTAAAGAGGCAAGAGTGGGTGGGTGGTTGGGGAATGACCCTCATTGAAGCAGGGAGAAGGATAATAGGATAGGGGGTTTCTGGAGGGGAAACAGGGAATGTGGATAATATTTGAAATGTAAATAAATAAAATATCCAATAAAAGTATTTATTTAAGTTGAATAAAATAACTATATAATTTAATATCCATGTTGCAGCTAATCTTTACGGTCAATTTTACAGAATTTAGAATCATTATGGATACAATCTCTGGACATATCTCGGAGGTACATTCTAAGTTGTTTTATTTGAGGTAAAATGACAAGTTCTGACAATGGGTAACAAAATTCTGTTGGCTGGGGTCCTAGATTGAATTAAGAAATCAGAGAATAGAAGCTGTGCTGTAGTATTCACGTCTCTTTATTTCTTGATTATTGGTTCTACCATTATGACTCTTTCACCATGGTGGGCTGTATCCTCAAATTGTAGGTGGAAACAAAGCCTTACTCAAGTAGTTTTTCTTACTATTTTGGTGTAGTAATGAAAAATATTGCAAATATATGAAAAATGTTGCATATAATGAACATCAGATCATGAAGTATTGATTCTTTGTCTATCTGTCTATCTATCTATCTATCTATCTATCTATCATCTATCTGTCTATCTATCAATCTATCTCTTAAGAATTCAATTTTCCCATTTGTCCACAAAATAAAAAATTCTGAAACTATAATTAAACATTAAAATTACAATTCGACTTTTAAGGTTTATAAAGTTTTAGTTAGGAAATTAATGATATTGTAGATTGAAAAATCTATTATATTTTCTTTCTAGTTTTTGAGAAGTATCACTTAGTAAAGTGAAGGAAGTATGTCATGCATCACTCATATTAATGTGTCAATAATGTGAATTCTTTAAATTTTGTTTTCTTCACTGTATGCTGTAAAGTTTCATTATTACAATCTGTTCTCTGAAAGTGCATTATTTATTTCTAACACTTTATACAAAAGAAATGTATATGTATTCAATAGAGAAAATTATTTAAAGTTGGTATTAAAATATCTCCTTTGATGTGCTTTTTCTAGGACCTAGTAACCAGAGAAAAGATATTTCTTTGGAAATTACTATGTTTTCTATTCATGTTCATTGTGAAAGCATATGATTCTTACTTCTCTGTGGGAAAAAATGTAAATATTTTCCATTTTTTCATTTATCTACCATACTTGATATTTTTTTTGTATTTTATATACCAGTTAATGGTCTATGTTATAATCCTATCTCAAGTAAAATTCTGATAATATTTATACTGCCTTAACAATGGTGCATTTGATCTTATCTCTTTCATAAAGTGTACTATTATCATAAGAAATATGTCTTCATTAAAAATGAACTTCTTTTTCTCTTCTTGAAGTTCTGAGATGTGAACTCAAGGCCTTCCGTAGGCTATGTTAAGCACTTTATGATTGAACTAGTCTCCTAACCTGGTGGTTCAATGTAAAAGGAACTTTTACTTTGTTCTCATTTGATTATCTTTCACTAATGAACTCAGACCTCTTTCTTTCCTGCTTCTGAAAATAATTATTCAGTAACTATATATACTTCTGCAATTTCTTAATTTTTCTGTGCTCTGAAAACAAAATTAATAACCTCATTCTCTTGGTAGGCTGCTGTTAGTATTATCAGATAAAATTCAAGTAATACAGAGGCTAGAAAAATGGTTCAGGGGTTAAGAGCACATGCAGTTCTTCCAGAAAACTTGAGTTCAGATTCCTAGCAGCTTACAAACACCTATAACTCTACTCCATAGGATCTGAAACCTTCTTTAGGTCTCTGTGTGTACTACACTCACATACATGCAGCTACAAAGAGATAGACACATATACACATAATTAAAACTAAAACATCAGAAATTTTTGATAGCATTTAGGTTTAGGAAATTGTGACGTTATACCACTAATCATTATATTCTATGTCTAAATTTCTATCAGCATCTATAAAGAGTGTGTCATGTATGTCTTCATCTAGTTTTTGAAAAACTGAACATATATATTAGAGTCAATCTCTATATTTTCAAATTCTAATGTTAATAGCAAGCTTTGGCTTGGTACATTCTGTGTCTTAATTGGTGATTAATGTGGATAGGCCCAGCTCATTGAGTTTTCTGTATGAAAAATTACTGTACAAAGAGGAAACCAGTAAACAGCACTCTTCTATGCTCTCTGAATCAGTTTCTGCTTTTAGTTTCCTGCCTTGAGTATAAACCCTTTCTGCCCAATTTTGCTTTTGTTCATGGAATTTTTCAAACCATGAGAAACTCAAAGTAAGACAGTAAATGAAAATCATTCAGTCAATATTATAACAATTTATTTATCTGAGTTCCAGAACTCAAAATAGAAATTCTGTGTCATCAGGATTTATTATATGTTTGCGACAAATAGGACAAGTAGAGTTGTCAGACAGCCAGCGATCAATGCATTTGTCGTGATATTCATGAAAGCACGGTAGTACACGAATTTTACTGTTTTGTGTGTATGGTGAAATACAAATACTACAGTTGTTTAATTTATCATTTTCACTAAACATTCTTACTGGTAAAGTATTAATTTGTTCTTTGGTAAGTCCTTGAGGGTGGTTATTATGAATATCATTGAAGTTTGAAAAATCAGCCAAAACTGGCCAAGAATCACTATCATTAGATATTTCTGGGCTTGTAACATGCATTTGCTGCCTGCCCTCAAAAGGTGGAAAATGAAATAAAATGAATTCATTACTTTCTTCATTAGTTTGTGAGTTATGTGGTGAATTTATATCATTGCCAAAAGTATTGGCACTACTACTAGGAACAGGTAAAGATTCTTGACTGAAATTTAACAAAGAAAGCAGTAAATAATTTGTACTAGAATCAGTGATAGAATTTGAACTAGAGCTGTAAACAGAACTAGAAATACTATTGTAACCAGAGTGAATTCTATTATTTTGACTAGGCAATGAGTCACAAGACTCTAAGATAATCTCAGTCAAATTATTATTATCTATCTCAAAAACTTCTGTCACGATACTCTCTGATGTTCCATAAGGAGCTGTACACATTGTAAAATCTAAATTAGTATTTAAAGTTTCATCATCAGAAGTTATTTCAAAATTTTGTATACCTGTCGGAATAGAACAGGAAGAGATGTTTGTGTGTTCGCTTTGATCAATTTCCACAGTGGTAAAGTTAGTTTGTGGTATGGATGTAGACTGACTTCTATGAACAGTGTTCCCTGTCAATATATGTTCTCTTGTTGGAAAAGATGGGAAAAAATATAGTTTTTGCAACTCAGATGTGGCAAAATCATCTCTCAATGGTAAAACTGTGTGACTATTAGAAAAAACATAAGCCTTATCCTCTGTAAGATCTTCAAAAGTTACAGGCGATAAACAATGATGAACCCCCACTGGTGCCATATCTCTAATATCTGGAAGTAGCCTACTTTCAATTGCTTCCTCAAGTATTAAAACAGTGGGACTCTTGCTTCTAGCGCTTCCATCATTACTAAATGTGTCTTCGATTAAAATTTCTGTTATATTTCCTTCTTGTGTAAATGGAATTACACGTGTTGACTCAAGTTGTTGATTGTCCACTTTCTTCTGGATTTTCCTATTACTATCATGACAGCTAAGCCCTGCAAGTTCATTATGTGGATTTTTGTTCCCCTTATTAAAGGTAAGTCTCATTCCTCCTGTGATATCATTATTGTTTGAGTTACTCTGACTTTTTGCTCTCCAAAACCCACAATCAAATATCCCCATTTTTGTTCCTTTTTCAGATTGTTGAAGGGAGTCAAGCTGGCCTCTTTCAGAATCAGCACTATGCAGAATATCTGTAGTGTTTGCTCCATCTGTAAATATAAAATAGAAGTTAATCAGAAAAAAAGTTATCAAAGTTGGAATGTTACTTCTTTGGCAGTGCTTCAAAAGAGAATGAAAACAATGATTTAGATAATTTAATGTGATACAAATGCTAAGCATAAAAATCTAAATTTACAAGGGAAGAAGGTTTCAAAACTGCATTGTAGAAAAGTTTATGAAAATTTAAAGTGAATCAGAGAAAATTTCATTCATTTTCAGAATTGTATATATCACCATGGAGAGGAATATAATCAAGATACTAATATAACCAAAAAAAAGTTACTTAAAATTGTAAAAGGTAAAGAGTTTTAAAAGTTTCATTTGTGATATATATGTGTGTGTGTGTGTGTGTGTGTGTGTGTGTCCATGCATCTGTGTGAGTATGTATTAAATATTTTCAGATGGCTATTAAAACCAGGATGATTCAGATCTCCCAGATCTAGAGTCCTAAAGAGTTGTGAGATTCCCAAACTGGGGAAAGAAATTGAACATAAGTCTTCTGGAACAACACAAGGTGATCTTAACTACTGAGTTATCTTTATAACCTTCAAAACAAATCCTGCACTTGATACAACACTTGTATCAAAGTTCAGTTTTTGTTTTTAAAATATTTATTAGTGTATAAATTTATTTTTAGGATCATGAATTGCATGGTTTTATTGGAAATTTAAGAAGCAATAAAACATTATAGTGAACATTAATTATATAGCAATATTTGTTATTGCTTTCTAAGACAGAAACCCAATTTCTTGGTTTCAATTAGGATTTTTAAGTGAATCATCAACTATATTGGGGCCACATGGTTGTGTTGTATGGGACTGTGTGGTAAGATGACTAGAATAATTCTTAGTCTTGTCACACTGGATTGATTAAATATATCCACAGACACTACCCATCATTATAATTAAAATTGTTTTGCAGAAATTAATGGATGACCCTGAAGTGGAGAATAGAATTATGCAAATTTCATTTGTTGCCATAAATTTTATTTTATGAATTCTCAAAAGAAGAAATAAAATTAAGCAACAAATATATGATAAAATGATGAATATCATTTGCCATCAGGAATAAGGGCATATCAAAATTACATTGAGATGTTCTCTCACTTATTCATGATAGTTCAGTACCACTACTACTATTACTAATTATAATAATATATGGTTTACAATTTATAGTCAAGACAAATCTAAAATAATAGAGGATTTTTCCTATATATTCTCTATCATTTATAGTGTTTTAAGAACATTCCTTCTTGGAAAAGCCTAAAAAAACACTTACAATTTGCAACTTAAATCTTCTTATATGCCAATAAAATGTTTGTCTTACTAAAATTTCACAGCTTCATTCACTGTAATATGGTCAAAGGGTCAGGAAATACACAGAAATTACCACAATATTGAATTTGGGGAATTCAAAGATTACTGACATTTATTCAAATTGTTGGATCTTGCAAGTCCTTGGCGCCTTCTTCTTGTTCTTCTCTGACATCTATCATATACTGTCAATATTTCAGGTTCAGTTTCTTTTGATAAACATGTTTTTTTAATTATTGAATCAGATTGTGGATATTCCATTTGCCTTTTTTTATGTTCTACATATTTTCCTGCAAGAAAGTTTACAAACAATGTTTCATGCAGTCAAGTTTGTACCATATATGTTAATTAACACTTACCACTCTACTGACATTGGGGATTTTTGAATTATTACAATGTATTGCTGTCCAAGGTTGATGTTTTCTTAATTTACTATCTACCATATTTTAATAATATTAAAAGCAGGTTATTCAGACTCTTAAAAATATCACTAGGTTCATGCTACAAAGGATTGCCTACACCAGTTACCATCAAATGGCACAAGATTGGAAAGGAACTCCAAAATGGAGAGAAATCATACAAATGTGCTTTGAAATTTTGCTACAAAACAGTAAGAGCAAGTGGCAAAGAGGATGGCAGATCACATTACATCATGGTTTTGTATAATTTCCAGAATCTAACTGGGATAGTTGGAGAGCAGCTATTTAGTAAAGTAAGTCATGGCAGTAAAACATTGTTCTCAGCAACAGCAATAATATAAAAAAGAAAGATGACAAGTTCATCCTGAAGGGCTATTTTTACTGTGAACTGAATCACACTTATATGTTTGGAGATGGAGCTGAAGATGAAGAATAAATCTCCAAAAATTTAAACAGTACACTTGATACCAGAAAATTTGCAGCGGAACAGTAGAAAAGAGAGAATAGCCCATTATGGTTGCTGTATGAGCAAATATTGATGTGAAGATCAAAGGAAAAAATCACACAATATAAAACAGATGTGAAAAAAGAAAACCATACAGATATCATTGAACAGATTTGAAGTGCAATGAGATACAAATTTTGGGGTCTACATACCTCAAAAGTGCCTAGAGAATCCTTGCTTTTTGTATTTTATGGGAATAACTGCAAAAAGATATTTTCAATATGGCTGCTTAAACAAGATTGCATAATTACCTCACTAGTACATATGTCAATATGGATAGGGTATATTTATTAAAGATCCACTCTTAGATGAAGAGCAATAGGCAGTCAGTGGGTGCTGAAAGTGAGTTTCAACTAGAGAGGGTACTCTCATCATAGTTCATCCATTCCGTGATCCAAAGTACTCAATCCTAAATACCTCTGTGCGTGTGTGTGTGTGTGTGTGTGTGTGTGTGTGTGTGTGTGTATATATATATATATATATATATATATATATATATGCAACAATAAATTTGCTCCACATTTTATTATTTATTTCTTTATATCTATATATTACATTATTTAACAGAATGGTCATGAATTTGAGAAGAATTCAGGGATATATGAGAGGAGTTTCAGTGAAGAATGAGAGGTGGAAATGATGTAAATACAGTGTACTCATGTGTGAAATTCTTAAATAAGTCTATCAGAAGTTGAAAAAAAGAAGAAAAACAAAACAAAAGAGACTCCTGTTGATGAAATAACTAGGTGAATCCAACAAAGGAAAAGGTTTTTCTTTTGTCACAGTCTACCACGGGAACCCAAGGCAAGTGACATGGTACTATTCTTTTGATCCTAGTATGTAGAATAATTCTTCATGGAAGAAAAATGCTGAATGATGTTAGTGCAATGTTCCATTTGGTGGAAATATAGACTAAGCTAGGATAGAGTGAGACTGACTCCTCAACTGAGTGATAAGCACAAGCAATTTTTCAAAGATTCTAGGGCCTAACTCTTGCCAGGGAAAGCTCGATGACTGCCTTTTCCAATACCTAAAGACTTAAAAACACCAATAATTATAAAATCCACTGTCTAGCTTACCTTGCTGCTTCGAAGATGGACAGTACAATGGAGAATATAAGGGTGTTTTGTGATATTTTATTGTGGAAGATTTGCCAAAGTCCAATTACTTATATCTTGTGGTCAAGATACTCATATGTTCAAATAATATATATTCTAGGTAAGATAGAGTACTAGCTTTGTAATTCAACTTATATTATTATGTAATTTTCATCATCCAATGGAATTATTTATAGGATACTGTCTAACATGATTTTGATAGTTGTGATCTTCACAAAATATGACCACAGTAGAGATTGAAAAGTGAAGTAAGGTCTATATAGATTTGAAATCATTTGCCTAAGCTGTTTTTGGTAATACACATTTTTAACATACATTCATCATAGTGAAATAACACATAAAGTTCATATAACTTATATAATGCACTGCATAAATCTGTATGCTTTTCTGGTTTCATTATAAGGAAGGAGGAATTGGATAGTTTACAACAATTGGTAAGCATATCAAGAAGTAAGTGATAAAGATAAAGAAGAATTTGGATGTAACTTTATTTTCAAAATTCCAAATCAGTGTCAACACATATAGAAACATTTTTTTTTTGATTTCTATAATATCTGGAATCCTAGGAAAGTCAGTGTATTTTAATATTATGCAAAATTATGTTGTTTTTATGTAACATAGGTTTAGGTAGTTTTCTCAGATAATGTCTTGGTTAGTGGGTTTTGTTGTTGATTTTCTGGTTTTTTTTTTCTTTCTTTTTCTCTCAACTTGTCTGAAACTAGAGTCACCTGGGAAGAGGGAAACTCAATTGAGAAAATGCCTTTGTTACATTTGCCTACAGGTAAGTTTGCTGTGAATCTGCCTAATTAGTGATTAGAGAGAATACAGCCCAATGTGCTTGGTTCAACCCCTTGATAAGGTGGCCTTGAGTGGAATAAGAAAGCAGGCTGAGTATGTCACCAGAGTAAACCAGTCAGTAGTATTTTCCACTGTCTCTATTTCATTTCTCCCTGCATCCAGATTTCTGCCATAAGTTCTGACCATGAATTTAAGACTGTAAATTACAGTATATTATACTATAAATGAAACAAAACCTTCTCTCTTGTTAATGGTGTTATATTGAAGCCATAACCTAATTAAGTCATGCCACAATTATAATTTTTTTCAATATGACTGACAAATTAAGTCTTTGGAAAGACAAGAGATAAACTACTTCTGTGATACATCCCTTTAATATTTGAGTAAATTACTGCCAGGGATGAGGGCATGTTCAAACAAGTCATATTCATGGTATTTCCAAATGCATCTTAATGTTTTGATTATTTTGATTTGACATAAATTTCCTATTATATTACATCAATATGTTGGTCCTAATAATATAGAAAAGAATACGCTGCAGAATCTAGAATATTGTTAAACAATTTGTTGAATTAATATAATACCATTTTTAAGAAGAAAATGGTTTTAATCACCTTTGGCATGAGAATAATAATCCATGTTTCACAATGAAAAAGCAATATAAATTCTGTGTTTAAACCTTGCTTTCCTTGGTTTTGTTTTTCAATATCAGCAATACTGAATTTATACTAAGATGATTCCACTGGGAAAGTAATCTTTGCATTTTAAGATACCAGAAACCTTCTTAATTACTCTACACTGGATAAGAAATAAGATGGTGGCTAAATTTAGTTTAAACAGTTCACAATTATTTCTCAAGATTAAAAATGCCTTCATAGAGAAACATAATTATTTACAGGTAATTTCTATCATAATGCAGCCTTTTTTGCTCTGATCAAGATGTTGTGCATCTGACTCTTCAAGCGAGAACTAAAAATATCTATCATATATGTAAAAATGATGACCTTTATTAAACAAAAGTATGGAGAAAAATAAATGGGTATGTTACGAAATTCCATTGAAAATACCTGTCATATTATCTGGCAGTCTGCCAAACTAATTTCCAGACTGGTTGTACCAGCTTGCAACCCTACCAACAATGGAGGAGTCTTCCTCATTCTCCACATCCTTGACACCATCTGCTGTCACCTGAGATTTTGTTCTTAGCCATTCTGACTGGTGTGAGGTAGATTCTCAGGGTTGTTTAGATTTGCATTTCCCTGATGACTAAGGGTGTTGAACATTTCTTTATGTGCTTCTCGGCCATTCGACATTCCTCAGTTGAGAATTCTCTGCTTAGCTCTGTTCTCCATTTTTTGATAGGGTTATTTGTATCTCTGGAGTCTAGCTTCTTGAGTTCTTTTTATACCTTGGATATTAGCCCTCTATCAGATGTAAGATTGGTAAAGATCTTTTCCCAATCTGTAGGCTGCCATTTTGTCCTATTTACAGTGTCCTTTGCCTTACAGAAGCTTTGTAATTTCATGATGTCCCATTTGTCCATTCTTGAGCTTAGAAAACAAGCAATTGGTTCAGGAACTTTTCCCCTGTGCCCATGTGTTCAAGACTTTTCCCCACTTTCTGTTCTATTAGCTTTTGTGTATCTGGTTTTATGCGGAGGTTCTTTATCTACTTGAACTTGAGGTTTGTTTGGTGAGATAGGAGTGGAACAATTTGCATTCTTCTACATGTTGACTGCCAGTTGAACCAGCACCATTTGTTGGAAATCCTGTCTTTTTTCTACTGTATGGTTTTAGCTCTTTTGTCAAAGATCAAGTTACCATAGGTGTGAGGGTTCATTTCTGGGTCTTCAATTCTATTCCATTGATCTACATGCTTGTCACTGTACCAATACAATGCAGTTGTTGTTGTTTGTTTGTTTGTTTGTTTGTTTCACTACTGCTCTGTAGTACAGCTTGAGGTCAGGGATGTTGATTTCCCCAGAAGTTTTTTTTTTTGTTGAGAATGGTTTTTGGTATCCTGGGTTTTTTTCTTTTTTTTTTTTTTTATTCCAAATAAAGTTGAGAATTGTCCTTTCTAAGTCTATGAAGAATTGAGTTGGAATTTTGATGGAGATTACATTGAATCTATAGATTGCTTTCGGCAGGATGGCCATTTTAACTTTATTAAGCCTGCCAATCCATGAGCATGGGAGATCTTTCTATCTTCTGAGTTCTTTGATTTTTTTCTTCATAGACTTAAAGTTCTTGTCATACAGATCTATTACTTGTTTGGTTGGAGTCACACCAACATATTTCACATTGTTTATGACTATTGTGAAGAGTGTCATTTCACTAATTTCGTTCTCAGACTATTTCTCCTTCGAGTATAGGAAGGTTACTGATTTGTTTGAGTTAATTTTACATCCA
The DNA here is from genome assembly GCA_019843965.1 of Rhynchomys soricoides. NCBI lineage: Eukaryota > Metazoa > Chordata > Mammalia > Rodentia > Muridae > Rhynchomys > Rhynchomys soricoides. The sequence goes on from JADRCH010007427.1 coordinate 2,580,354, forward strand.
GCCATTTTGCTGAAGT
>JADRCH010007448.1:0-85000 GCA_019843965.1 Rhynchomys soricoides
TTGGTTTCTAGTTCAGGAAAAACAAAGAACAAAACAAGCAGAAAATGTCTTCACCACTGCAAAAAATAAACAAACAAACAAACAAAAAACAAAACAAAACAAAAACCTTCAGTCCCTTCTCCAAATCCTCCATCTGGGACCTCACACTCTGCCCTACTGTTGCTGTGAAGAGACTCTTGGGTGTTTCGAAATTTTTGGCTAATATCCACTTATCAGTGATTACATACCATGTTCATTCTTTTGTGACTGCGTTACCTCGCTCAGGATGATATTTTCAAGATCCATCCATTTGTCTGCGAATTTCATGAAGTCATTGTTTTTAATAGCTGAGTAGTATTCCATTGTGTAAATGTACCACATTTTCTGTATCCATTCCTCTGTTGAGGGGCATCTGGGTTGTTTTCAGCTTCTGACTATTATAAATATGGCTTCTATGAACATAGTGGAACATGTGTCTTTATTATATGTGGGAGCATCTTCTGGGTATATGCCCAGGAGTGGAATAGCTGGGTCCTCAGGTAATATTATGTTCATTTTTCTGCGGGTCCACCAAACTGATTTCCAGAGAGGTTGTATCAACTTGCATTCCCATCAGCAATGGAGGAGTGTTCTTTCTCCACATCCTCGCCAACATCTGCTGCCACCTGAGTTTTTGATCTTAGCCATTCTGACTGGTATGAGGTGAAATCTCAAAGTTGTTTTGATTTGCATTTCCCTAATGACTAAGGATGTTGAACCTTTCTTTAGGTGCTTCTTAGCCGGCCATTCGAGTTTCCTCAGTTGAGAATTCTCTGTTTAGCTCTCTTCCCCATTTTTTTTGATAGGGTTATTTGGATCTCTGGAGTCTAGCTTCTTGAGTTCTTTGTATACATTGGATATTAGCCCTCTATCAGATGTAGTATTGGTAAAGATCTTTTCCCAATCTGTAGGTTGCCATTTTGTCCTATTTACAGTGTCCTTTGCCTTACAGAAGCTTTGTAATTTTATAAGGTCCCATCTGTTGATTCTTGATGTTAGAGCACAAGCCATTGGTATTCTGTTCAAGAACTGTTCCCCTGTGCTCATGTATTTGAGACTATTCCCCACTTTCTCTTCTATTAGATTCAGTGTATCTGGTTTTATGTGGAGGTCCTTGATCCACTTGGACTTGAGCTTTGTACAGGGAGATAGGATGGATCAATTCACATTCTTCTACATGTAGACTGCCAGTTGAACCAGCACCATTTGTTGAAGATGCTGTCTTTTTTCATTGGATGGTTTTAGCTCCTTTGTCAATGATCAAGTGACCATAAGTATGTGGATTCATTGTTGGGTCTTTGATTCTATTCCATTGATCTACCTGCCTGTCACTGTACCAATACCATGCAGTTTTTATCACTACTTCTCTGTAGTACAGCTTGAAGTCAGGGAGGCTCTTTCCCCCAGAAGTGCTTTTATTGTTGAGAATAGTTTTTGCTATCCTGTTTTTTGTTATTCCATATGAATTTGAGAATTGCTCTTTCTAAGTCTATGAAGAATTGAGTTGAGATTTTGATGGGGATTGCATTGAATCTGTAGATTGCTTTCCCCAGGATGGCCATTTTAATTATATTAATCCTGCCAATCCATGAGCATTGGAGATCTTTCCATCTTCTGAGGTCTTCTTCAATTTCTTTCTTCAGAGACTTGAAGTTCTTGACATACAGATCTTTCAGTTGTTTGGTTAGAGTCCCACCAAGATATTTTATATTGTTTGTGACTATTGTGAAGGGTGTCATTTCCCTAATTTCTTTCTCAGCCTGTTTATCCTTCGAGTATAGGAAGGCTACTGATTTGCTTGAGTTAATTTTGTATCCAGCCACTTTGCTGAAGGTGTTTGTCAGCTGTAGCAGATCTCTCGTGGAGTTTTTTGGGTCACTTAAGTATACCATCCTATCATCTGCAAATAGTGATATTTTGATTTCTTCCTTTCCAATTTGTATCCCTTTGACCTGCTTTTGTTGTCTGATTGGTTTAGCTACAACTTCAAGTACTATATTGAATAGATAGGGAGAGAGGGGCAGCCTTGTCTAGTCCCTGATTTTAGTGGGATTGCTTCGAATTTCTCTCCATTTAGTTTGTTGTTGGCTACTGGTTTGCTGTATATTGCTTTTACTATGTTTAGGTATGCTCCTTGAATTCCTGATCTTTCCATGACTTTTATCATGAAGGGATGTTGAACTTTGTCAAATGCTTTTTCAGCCTCTAATGAAATGACCATGTGGTTTTTTCTTTAAGTTTGTTTTTATAGTGGATTACATTCATGGATTTCTGGGTATTGAACCATCACTGTAACACTGGGATGAAGCCTACTTGATCATCGTGGATGATTCTTCTGATGTGTTCTTGGATTCCATTTGCAAGAATTTTATTGAGTAATTTTGCATCAATATTCATAATGGAAATTGGTCTGAAGTTTTCTTTTATTGTTGGGTCTTTGTGAGTTTTTGGTATCAGTGTTACTGTGGCCTCATGGAATGAATTGGGTAGTGTTCCTTCTTTTTCTATTTTGTGGAATAGATTGAAGAGTATTGGTATTAGGTGTTCTTTGAAGGTCTGATAGAATTCTGCACTAAAACCATCTGGTCCCATCTGGTCCTGGGCTTTTTTTGGTTGGGAGACTTTTAATGACTGCTTCTATTTCTTTAGATGTAATGGGACTGTTTAGATGGTTTATCTGATCCTGATTCCATAAATGATTTTATAAACCAGAAACAAGTTCATCAAAGCATGCAAGGTAAAGGGAAATTTATAAAGCCATCAAGGCTCAGCTAGAGCTGGTATTTGCTACAAACAATCTTTACATTGGATTCAGAGACAGGAAGTCTGTATTTCCAGCTCAACCACAGCCTCATAGAGAGAACATATCCAATAGAAATCACACACTATGCATAAACAACGCCTCAAGACACACTCCATGCAAAGGAAAAATATGAGTGAAAATGTTTTAAAATGGAAAATTCAAGGCTTATTTCCCCCATAATAGGCAGGAGTCTACTCTCTGTACCAGCCGCCTTGAACTTGATCTCTGTCAGAGCATAGCCTTCAGTTTCTAATCCTCAGGGTCCCATCTCTCATGGACTGAGACCACAACCATGCACAAACATTTTTAGCCACAAAAGAACTTTGGGGATTGATGGCTTAGTCGCCAAATAGTGAAGGGAACAGGGACTGGAGGCAGACATTTTAAAGATGCTTCTTTTTACCTAGCTGCCTGCTTGCACAAGTCCTCAAGATGAAGGGATTGGGTCTTGGAGAGGAGTGCTCTGGTCATCTCAGGGTGGGTCCACTGGTCATTTTCCTATTCTTGTATAAGATGTGGGTGACCCCATTCACCTATTCATGGATTCCTTGTTAGAAGGAATGTACAGTTGCTCACCAGATTGGAGCGTAACCTTCTAGCAGGGTATATGGAAGAGTAACATTGGTGGTCATGGTTCTCTCTAAAATCTCTCTGATCCCCAGGTCACCAAGTGGTTGTAGATGGACAGGAAAAGTTCCCTGAATTAATTAGGTTTCTCTAGAGTCACAGAACCTGAAGTCCAGCTAACTCTGATTAGCGACCAATCTGTCCATTGCCTGGGCTTCTGAAAACTTAAAGGACAATTAGGGCCTAAAACGAAATATTTCTTTTTACCACCATTTCTCTTTTGCCTGCACATGTGTCTGTGTGGGAGTATCAGATCCCTTGAACTGGAATTGCTGATAATTGTGAGCTGCCATGTGTGTGTTGGTAATAGAACCTAGGACCTTTGGAAAAGCAGTCAGTGATCTTCACTGCTGAACCTGTGTTTAAGGGCTGTTACAAGCACTAGCCTGGCTTTGGTATGTTCTTCTTCATCTATTGTACCTTCAGTTGGAATTATCCCCAGAGAGGCTCAGTGGCCAGGAAGTCACCCCTGAAAGCACAGTGAGATAGCTGTCAGTGACTTGCTTACTGCCCAAGGCCACATGACAATCAAAGTGGTCCTCTTAAGGAGCCTGGTAGGATGAGCTTGTATGGACCTCATTATCCCAAGCTTAAATTCCATTGCCAATTCTAACAACCAGGGTGGTCCTGGACTGTCCAAACCCTCTCCTGGATGGAGAAGAAACAGATAGTCCATGCCTCCACTCCCCACAAGCTCTCTTCTATTGAAGTGCCTCACACTGTGGAAAATGGGGGCATGGGCTTGTTGGGAGAGATGGCTGATATCAGTTTACACTCAGGGCTTGCAGGCTCACTGCTAGGATCAGAATGGTCGGCATCATCAGTGCAAAAGCCCCTTCTAGGCATATGTTCCCTTCAGAACTCATAGCAGCGGTAACCTTCATCCCTTCAAAATCTTCCTGGTAAGAATTTCTACATTTGTTTTCTTAATTGTTCAGCAAACATGGAGGTGTGAGTATAATTCCAGGGCATCTCCAGTTTGTAAGTCTGGTGCTACATAGGTGTATCAGGAGGCATAACTACTGGGAAAAAGGGTAAGATCTGGCAGCATGGCTATTTCAGCTAGGAAGCACAAGATTCGGTATGTTCTTGGAGAACCTTCCCAGAAAAGGGACTTCTGGGTGAGGCAGTGTCCTGAATTTCTATGTGCTAAGGTGTATGATTTGGATCACACAGGTAGACCTTCTGAGAAAGTGGCTTTCCACTTGGGATTACTGGAAGAGTTGCCCCATGGCCAGAGGACTGGGTTTTAGGCATGAGAGTCTTGCATGGTCGTAAAATCGCTGATCGCTGATCCCAGAGATTCAGCAATGCAAATGTTCCTGCTCAGTGCCTTCTGAATCTGCTGAGCATTAAATCTGTTCCCTGCTCAGAATCTTGTAACTTTTAGGAGTAATTCGGACCTAAAACAAAATATTTTGGACTTTTTTAGATATGAACTTATTAAAGTCAAAATCTGCCGTGAGTTGCTAGTCTTTTTGTTTTCCTTTCCAGATCTCCCCTTTAGAAAGTCCCTATCCCTTCTCCCCTCCCCCTGCCTCTATGAGGGTGTTCCCCATCTGATCCACCCACTCCTGTCTTCCTGCCTTGGCATTTGCCTACTCAGGGGCATTGAACAACCTCAGGCCCATGGACCGCTCTTCCCACTCACGTCCAAAAGGGTTGTCTTCTGCTACCTATGCACCCAGAGCCATGGGTCCCTCCATGTGTACTCTTTGGTTGGTGGTCCAGTCTCTGGGAGCTCGGGGGGGAGGGGTTCTGGCTGTTTGACACTGTTGCTCCCCCCACAGGGCTTCAAACCCCCTCAGTTCCTTCAGTCCCTTCTCCAACTCCTCCACTAGGGACCCCCGCACTCAGTCCAATGGTTGGCTGCAAGCATCTACCCCTGTATTTCTCAGGTTCTACCAGAGCCTCTCAGGAGACAACCATATCAGGCTCCCATCAGCAAGCACTTCCAGGCATAACTTCTTCCAAAGAACAAATGAACCCAGCATCTCTAACACAGAGACTTGATTATGATGATGTTCCTGCTTGACTGGATTAAAAGTCAGTGAAGACAGTATTTTGGAAGGGGGAAACTACCAAAGATTTGGTCTTTGGTGTTTACAAAGATTATGGACCCACTGGAACTGTTCAATTTTATGTCATAAAAGGTGGATCCTTGAACTAGACTCCCTCGGTTCCAGCCATTTCCCTTTGTGTCCTATTATCCAAGTACTTATGCTAGCTGGTAAAATTGAGGTTTCAACTAGTGGCTTCCAAACTTTAAAATCCTAAGTCCTTCCCAACAATGCTTTCATTTTTATTATTTTATTTTTAAAAGTTATTTATTTTTATTTTATGTACATTGGTGTTTTGCCTGCATGCATGTCTGAAGGAGGTTGTTGGATCTCCTGGAACTAGAGTTAACAATTGTAAGCTGCCATGTGGGTGATCCAGTAGAGGATGTTCAGATGCTTCTTAGAGGTATTCTAGTGTATTAGACTTAACCTATATATTTTATTCAGTATTTATTACTTAAGAATCCCAAGCCTATTTTTATTTGCTTGCCTCCCTCCCTCTCTCCCTCCCTCCCTCTTTCTTTCTTTCTTTCTTTCTTTCTTTCTTTCTTTCTTTCTTTCTTTCTTTCTCCTCCCTCTTATTTCTCGAGACAGGGTTTCTCTGTGTAGCCCCGCCTGTCCTGCAACTCACTCTGTAGACCAGGCTGGCCTCAAACTCAGAGATCTGCTTGCCTCTGCCTGGATTAAAGGCATGCAGCACCACATCCAGTAAGCTTTTTCAAATAACATGTGATAATGTAGAGATTTATGAGGTATAGTGTGATGTTTAAGACATGTATACACAATAGCAAAATCAAATCAGGGTAGTCATCCTATTCACCCCTTCAAATATATTTTAAAAATCTTTATTCATTTAGTGTGCATCTGTGCATATGCACCTCCACCATGTGTATTTGGAGACTCTTGGGAGTGTGTTTCTGTCACCTTGTAGGATGAGGGCTGAAACTTGGGTTATCAGGCCTGTTCATAAGTGCTTCTTCCTGCTAAGCCAACTTGCTAGTTCTCATTTCACCGTGTGTGTGTGTGTGTGTGTGTGTGTGTGTGTGTGTGTGTGTGAAAAATGTCAAAAACTCTCTTCTGGCTGTTTTGTAATATGCAGTACACTGCTAACAATAATTACCTTATTGTACAGTAGGACACTAGAAACTATTCCTCCTAGTGTGTCTGGAATATTATCCCCATGGACCTATCCTCACTGCAGTCTTTGCATTTGGATGATGCTACTTTTTAAGCTACCACATAGAAGTGAGTCATTTATGCACTTTTAGTAGGTCATGTTTGAGTTATGCTATGTTTTATAAATGTTGGAAAGCTAGGAAAATTGTCTGCCCTTTCTAGATTCCTGACTTTCTTTGCAACAGGACTCACATGTGAAACTGTACCTAGATACATTTACACAGTACCCTGTCAACTGCAACACCTGACTTGTGCTTTTTTAGAAGTTGTTGTGAAATTTCCTACATAGAAATTATGTAGAATTCAAAGACTAGCCATTTTTATACATATAATCTTTTATTTTTTTTGTTTCTGCAGACAGATTTTTTAAAAAATTAATTTAATCTATTTTTTAAAGTCCAGTTTTTGTCCACCTCCTGGTCCACCCTCCAACTGCTCTAAATCCCATACCTGCCTCCTGTCCCCATCTCCTTCACCCCCACCCCACCAGACCTCTAAACTCCCTGGGGCCTCCAGTCTCTTGAGGGTTAGGTACATCTTCACTGACTGAACCCAGACCAGGAAGCCCTCTGCTGTATATGTGTTGGGAGCCTCATATCAGCTGGTGTATGCTGCCTGGTTGGTGGTCCAGGGTCTGAGAGATCTCAGGGGTCCAGGTTAATTGACACTTCTGGTCCCTCTACAGGGTCACCCTCCTCCTCAGCTTCTTCCAGTTTTTCCCTAATTCATCCACAGGGGTCAGCAGCTTCTGTCCATTGGTTGGGTGCAAATATCTACATCTGACTCTTTCAGCTGCTTGTTAGGTCTTTCATAGGGCAGACATGATAGGTCCCTTTTGGTGAGTGCTCTATAGCCTCAGCAATAGTGTCAGATCCTGGGGACTCCCCTTGAGCTGGATCCCAGTTTGGGCCTGTGACTGGACCTTCTTTTCCTCAAGCTCCTCTTCATTTCCATCCCTGCAGTTCTTTCAGACAGAAACAATTATGGGTCAGAGTTTTGACTGTGGGATGCAACCCCTTCCCTCATTTGATGACCTGACATTCTGCTGTAGGTGGAGTCTACAAGTTCCCTCTCCCCACTGTAGGTCGTTTCATCTAAGGTCTCTCCCTCTGAGTCCTGAGAGTCTCTTACCTCCTGGGTCTCTGGTGCATTCTGGAGGATGCCCCATACCTCCTACCTCCCAAGGTTGCCTGTTTCCATTCTTTCTGCTGACCCTCAGCACTTCAGTCCTATTCCCCCTGCCCCCATCCAATACTTGATCATGTTCCCCTTTTCTCCTCTCTGTCCCCTTTCTCACTCAGGTGCCCTTACCCCCCGTGATTGCTTTCTTAACTGCCAACTCAAAAAATTATTTTGGATTTATTTATTTATTTATTTATTTATTTATTTATTTAACATTTTATGAGTTTTTGCCTGTGTGTATACGCACTATATGTGTGAGTAGTGCCTGCAGAGGTAGGTTTGATTCCCAGGAACTGGAGTTATTGATTGTTGTGAGTTACTATGCAGGCGCTGATAGTACTTTCAACTGATGAGTCATCTTTCTAGTTGGCACTGCCAACTTTTAATGGATGAGAAATTTTGGTTTAGGGGTTTGGTTTCAGACATGGGTTTCCATCATTTCTTTCAGGTGGTTTGTAATGTGAATCATAGTAAAACATCATTTAGGGGACTGTGGGTTCAAATGGTTTTTCAGCTCAATGAACCATGAAGACAGACTTGTAAAGAATACTGATAGTCAACATCCATATTTGTTATATACCCACGAGAATATATAGAGTAATGGAGGAACATCACGATATATATTGAGCAACCCATGACTTACGCGGTGCAGGAAGTGTTAGCACATGTTTAATAGGACTGTGTTTAAGAGTACCTACAACAAGGCAGTGGTGGTACCCACCTTTAATCCCAACACTTGGGAGGCAGAGGCTGGTGGATTTCTGAGTTCGAGGCCAGCCTGGTCTACAGAGAGAGTCCCAGGACAGCCAGAGAAATCTTGTCTCAAACTAAACAAAACAAAGCAAAACAAAACAAAATAAAGCAAAACAAAGCATGTACAGTGAGTAGAATCTATGTGTTGATATGTGAGGAACCCAGAGCTTTTCTATGTTCATTCCTGATGAAACTACACTGGATAAAAGTTTGACTTTTCCCCCTCTAGTTGTGATGTATGTGTCTACTAAATAGGCATTGTATTTCAGCCTTACAAGACCTTAACAGAATCTGTCCTTTTGAATTAACTTAATGATAAATAACTATTCATGCTTCGAGAATTTGGAAGGTTCTTTCATCTGGGAACTAAATGTATTTGCATTACTTTCTTTCTTTTTTTTTTATTTTATAAAAATCTTTATTTGACTGATATAATTTAGGAAGGTTTATATTTTTTTCAAACGTTTCCCCCTTTCCAGATCTCCCTTTTGGAACCTCCCCATTCCCTCCCCCTCCCCCTGCCACTATGGGGGTATTCCCCCACCCACCCACCCACTCACCCACTCTCCTCTTCCCTCCTTGGCATTCTCCTCTACTGGGGGATCTAACACCCTCAGGCCCAAGGGCCTCTCCTCCCCCTGATGGCCAACAAGGCCCTCCTCTGCCACATATGTGGTCAGCACCATGGGTCCCTCCATGTGTATTCTTTGGTTGGTGGATCAGTCTCCAGGAGTATCAGGGGGTCAGGCCAGTTGCCACTGTTGCTGCCTCTCTGGGAATGCAAACTCCCTCAGCTCCTTCAGTCCCCTCTCCAACTCCTCCATCTGGGATTCCCCAAGCTCAGTCCAAAGTTAGCTGTGAAGTGAACCTTGGGTATTCCGAACTTTTGGGCTAATATCCACTTATCAATGAGTACATCCCATGTTCATTCTTTTGTGACTGAGTTACCTCGCTCAGGATGATATTTTCAAGTTCCATCCATTTATCTGCGAATTTCATGAAGTCATTGTTTTTAATAGCTGAGTAGTATTCCATTGTGTAAATGTACCACATTTTCTGTATCCATTCCTCTGTGGAGGGACATCTGGGTTGTTTCCAGCTTCTGGCTCTTATAAATATGGCTGCTATGAACATAGTGGAACATGTATCTTTATTCCACTCCTGGGCATATACCCAGAAGATGCTCCAACATGTAATAAAGATGCATTACTTTCTTTGATTTTCCTTTTTTGTTTGTTTGTTTGAGAAAGGGTTTCACAGTATGGCTCTGGATTTCCTGGAACTTGCTTTGTAGACCAGGCTGGCCTCAAACTCACATAGATCTGCTTGCCTCCTGAGTACTAGGATTAAAGGCAAGCACCACCATGCCCACTTGGCTCCTTGATTGTTCTTAACACCAACTGGTAATTTCTACTTTGGTCATCTTGCTGATGTCACTACTGATTTGAGGCTTTAAAAATCCACAGGGCAAGTTAGTGCTTGGCCACTGAGAACTTGGTTTCTTTATTTTGTTCTGGGTAAAGTTAGAAAGACTTTCATTTCTGTCTTCAAGCCTACATAGATTTTATATACATTAACATGGAAATTATGAATCTAGGCAGAAGGATAGAGTGTCAAAGAAAAGATTTCTTTGTAATAAAAAAGGATTTTTATTTCAGTTTTTACAGAAGTCAAGGCTATAAAACCTCAAGACAGATTTAAAACTTCTACAATAATCTAGACACATGCTGTCCTCTAGTGGCAATGTTTGATAGAGCAAGATTTTGCCTCAGTGACAAGACTAAAGTGTATTATTCCATTCTGGCTACTATGACAAAATATTTTAGCAGGATAGTTTGTAAGCAACAGAAATTGCTTACTTTTTTGAGGTTGGGACATCTAAATTTAGTGTGCCAGCAGATTTTGTACCTGGTGGGGATTCTCTCTTCTTTGAAGACAGTACCTTCTTGCCATAGTGGAAAGGGTAAAAAGGTCCCTCTTAAAGCTTTTTGCACCCTTTCCTTCAGAATTCTAATCTTATTTGGGAAAATAGAGCCTTTCCAAAGACCCTGAATCTTCCTGTTATAACATTGGAGGTTTAGCTTTATTTGGGCACACAAAACACTCATACCATGGCATTACTTTATGTATATAGTAACTGCTGTGGACAACAGTCAGTAGAAATTTTTGTGTTGGAACACAAGGTAAGTACACTGTTCTGGTTCTAGACATTATAGTAAGATCACCAAGAGAAGCACCCAATAGAAGACATCTGCACCTGGATCTGTTTGTTATAATGAATCATCTTACATGGCTATTAATTATCTGTTTTTACTTGACATTTACCAGCCTGGGACCGACTTGCTTCTAGTGCGTTTGTATGTCTAACTGCAGTAAGAAAGGCTTGGACTACAGAGTGGATTTTTAATAGAAAAATCTGGATTAATCAAGTTTCTACAGGGGGAAACTAGAACTGTTAGTGTATGTGTATACATTCACATACATATATCCACAGATACACCCATACACTAAGGAATTGATTCACTTGAGTACAGAGACCAATATATTTGAAAAGATGCAGTTATCAAGCTGGAGAGCCAGGAGAGTATGTGGTTCTAGCCCAAGTACAAAGGCCAGAGAATGGGAATGATAGTTATGTAGCTTTAGTCTGAAAGTCAGCAGGCTTTCAAACGATGATATTCCAGTTGCAGGGCAAGAGAAGGGAGATGTCTCAGCTCTAAGGCACACAGGCAGGAGGATTTGCCCCTTCCTGTGAATGTTTGCTGCCTCCAGGCTCTCAACTCCTTCCATGATGCCTTCCTTATTAGGAAGGGTATTACAGTTTGTACATGGTTGAAATGTCCCAATCGCTTGCTGTTTGATGTCATACACTATCTCAAGAGTCAGTCAGAGAGAAGGCTCCCACCAAATACAGACTTCCAACCTCTGGAATCACAATAAGCTTCCTTTCTTTCATAACTCAATAAGTTTGTGATAATTTTTATTAGCAATGGAAAATTAATTAACTACACAGGGCAATAATCTCATTCCAAAACATTCTCATGGGCGCCTTCAGAAGAATGCTTAACCAAGCATCTTACACCTTATAGCCTACCCAAATTGACATAAAATTAACCCTCACAAAGTGAGTGGAGTTTTTCATTGTGCTGGAATTATTTCGCCACTTTAAAGTTCTGGACTACGTATATTATAGTAATGCCAAATCATTGTGGTTAATAGATGCTAGAGGGAGAGAGCATGCCCTAGCCCTTTTCTGTTTTTCTTTGTTTCCCGGCTACTACATTTCCCTCTTCTATGTCCTGCCTCATTGCAGGCACAAAGGCAGTGGGGACAACTAACTATGGACTGAAATCACAGAAAACATGAGATAAATAATTCTCCTAAGTTGGTTATGTCAAGTATTTTGTCACAACAATAGAAATCTGACCAATAATTATATGTGAACATTTATATGTAAAAATTCCACCAAGTAGACTCAGTTAAGCAAACTTTCTGCTATGGTAGCTCATTTTGCATATAAATTCAATTGCTGGGGCTGGAACGATGGTTTAGTGGTTAGGAGTATGATTGTACAATTGTTTTTCCAGAGGATTTGGGTTCATTTTCCAATATGCCTATGCAAGCATCTGTAACTTCAGAGGATCTGTCGCCCTCTTCTGGCCTCTATGGGTACTACATGCATGTGTTGCACCAATGTACTTGCAGGTAAAAAACTCATAAACATAAAATAAAATAAATCTAAAAAGAAAAAAAATCTTGTCTTTTTTATCCAGTAATGAAAACTATTTAACTGCTATGTCCAGTACTCTAGATCTATGGCTGTGACTTGATCTTCTTGGAACTGTTTGTTCTCTGTTAAATAACCTTCCCTGGTTTAAGGAGAAAACAGTGGGTCCAACGAAGTCTTTAATATTTATACTTTTGTATCCTTCAGAATTGAATGAGAAAAAAAGCTGACAAAAATAGAACTAAATTTTAATGTAGTAGGTAACAGAGCTGGTTTTGTCTTCAGCCTCTGTTTTCTTCTACAATAGCTGACATCTTTGTTCAGAATTTTGCTGAGGCTCTTGGGCTTAATAATTTTCTCCACATTTCTTTGCATTCTCTTCTTACTTTTAGAAAAAAACAGCATGCCTTCTGAATGTGAAAATTACTTCTTTGACATGCTCTGTGATGGTCCAAGTTTGCATAACTTCTACAAGGTGGGTCTTTTGCTTCTCAATGCTAAATATTTAATTTTCATAACAAATATAAATGACCTTGAGATAACTTTACCACTGTATGATTATATATTTAATTACATTTTTTGAGGTGCTAGAAATCAAAGCAAGGCCATGAGCACACTAGGTGAGTGCTTTAGTATTGAGCTATATTTCCAACCCTGTATATTGCAAAATCAATAACTTGTATGTAATGTCTTAATTTAAATAAAGGTACCACGTGCTGTATAATTAATAGGTAATGGTAATAGCATTCTAGGTCTGAGAGAAAGCTTTATATTTTTATTCTGGGCTAGAAGTCAACCATACAGAAGCAACTGAGATATGTAATGTACATGTGCAGCTATATTCATAATTAATATATTTCTGAATACACTGAATGTAATAGATCAAGTGTCCAAAGCTTTGCTTTGATTCAAATATTTTATTACCTGTTTTATAACACTTTATTTACCCTAGGGAGATCAGGATGGTCCCCTAGAGTTTTTTAAGTTACTTAAATTGAATCCATACCCTGGCCACAGTTTCTCCACCCTCCTCTCCTATTCCTTCCTTCTGCCTATCCACTCCTCCTCCCTTGTTTTTCAGAAAACGGGAGGCCTCCCATGGATACCAACCTGTCATCCCATTTCAAGTTACAGTAAGACTAGGTACACCTTCTTCTCTTGAGGGTAGACAGGTAGCTCAGTTAAGGGAAAGGGATCCAAAGGCAGAGGACAACAGAGTCAGAAACATCCCTTGCTCCTGCTGTAAGAGGAGTCATCCATGAAGACCCAGCTGTACAACTGTGTAACATGTGCACAGGGCCTAGATATCCCATGCATGCTCTCTGGTTGGTGGTTCAGCCTGTGAGCCCCGATGGGCTCAGGTTAGTTGATTCTGTAGGTTTTCTTGTGGTGTCCTTGAACCCTGTGGCTCTTATCATCCTTCTTCCCCTCCTTCTGTAGTTCTGCCTAATGTCTGTCTGTGGATCTGTTTCTATCAGTGGCAGGAAGAAGCCTCTCTGATCATGGTTATGCAAAACTCCTGTCTGCAAGTGTAGCAGAATATCATTAACAGTGTCAGGGGTGGGCTCTCTTTCATGGCATGGGTTTCTAGTTCCATCCATTTGCCTGCAAAATCAATGTTGTCTTTGTTTTTCATAGCCAAATAGTATTCCATTGTATAGATGTGCCACATTTTCTGTATCCATTCCTCTGTGGAGGGACATCTGGGTTATTTCCAGTTTCTGGTTATTATAAATAAGGCTGCTATGAACATACTGGAGCACGTGTCCTTGTTATATGTTGGAGCATCTTCTGGGTATATGCCCAGGAGTGATATAGCTGGGTCCTCAGGTAATACTATGTCCATTGTTCTGATGAACCTCCAGACTGATTTCCAGAGTGGTTGTACCAGTTTGCAATCCCACCAGCAGTGGAGGAATGTTTCCCTTGCTCCACATCCTCGCCAGCATGAGCTGTGACTTGATTTTTTTGATACTTTATTTACATTTCAATGTTTCCCCCTTTCCAGCTTTCCCCTTCAGAAACCGCCTATCCCCTTCCTCTACCTCTATGAGGTTATTTCACCACCCACCCACTCTCATCTTCCCTCCTTCGCATTCCCCTATACTGGGGCATCTAACACCCTCAGGCCCAAGGGCCTCTCCTTCCCCTGATGGCTAACAAGACCCTCCTCTGCCGCATATGTGGCCAGCACCATTGGTGCCTGCATGAGTATTCTTTGGTTGGTGATCCAGTCTCCTGTAGCACGGGGATTCAGGCCAGTTGACACTGTTGCTCCCTCCATGGGGCTGCAAACTCCATCAGCTCCTTCAGTCCCCTCTCCAACTCCTCCACCTGGGACCCCACATTCAGTCCAAGGTTTGCTGTGAAGTGAATCTTCAGTATTCAGAACTTTTGGGCTAATATCCACTTATCAGTGAGTACATACCATGTTCATTCTTTTGCGACTGAGTTACTTCTCACAGGATGATATTTTCAAGTTCCATCCATTTGCCTGAGAATTTCATGAAGTTATTGTTTTAAAGAGCTGAGTAGTATTCCATTGTGTAAATGTACCACATTTTCTGTATCCATTCCTCTGTTGAGGGACATCTGGGTTGTTTCCAGCTTCTGGCTATTATAAATATGGCTGCTATGAACATAGTGGAGTAGGTGTCTTTATTGGAGCATCTTCTGGGCATATGCCCAGGAGTGGAATAGCTGGGTCCTCAGGTAGTATTATGTTCATTTTTCTGAGAGTCCTCCAAACTGATTTCCAGAGAGGTTGTATCAGCTTGCATTCCCACCAGCAATGGAGGAGTGTTCCTCTTTCTCAACATCCTCACCAGCATCTGCTGTCACCTGAGTTTTTGACTTAGCCATTCTGACTGGTGTGAGGTGGAATCTCAGGATTGTTTTGATTTGCATTTCCTTGATGAGTAAGGATGTTGAACATTTCTTTAGGTGCTTCTCGGCCATTCGTGTTTCCTCAGTTGAGAATTCTCTGTTTAGCTCTCTTCCCCATTTTTTTTCTTTTCTTTTCTTTTTATTTTCATATTTTATTTACATTTCAAATGTTTCCCCCTTTCCAGATCTCCACTTTGGAACCTTCCATTCTCTCTGCCCTCCCCCTGCCACTATGGGGATATTCTCCAACTCACCCACCCACCCACTCTCATCTTCCCTCCTTGGCATTCCCCTATACTGAGGGATCTAACACCCACAGGCCCAAGGGCCTCTCCTCCCCCTGATGTCTAACAAGACCCTCCTCTGCGGCATTTGTGGCCAGCACCATGGGTCACTCCATGTGTATTCTTTGGTTGGTGGATCAGTCTCCAGGAGTATCAGGGGGTCAGGCCAGGTCAGTTGTTGCTGCCTTTCTGGGGATACAAACTCCCTCAGCTACTTCAGTCCCTTCTCCAAGTCCTCCATCTGGGACCTCCCACTCCACCATACTGTTGCTGTGAAGTGACTCTTGGGTGTTTTGAACTCTTGGGCTAATAACCACTTAACAGTGAGTACATACCATGTTCATTCTTTTGTGACTGTGTTACCTCGCTCAGGATGATATTTTCAAGATCCATCCATTTATCTGCAAATTTCATGAAGTCATTGTTTTTAATAGCTGAGTAGTATTCCATTGTGTAAATGTACCACCTTTTCTGTATTCATTCCTTTGTTGAGGGACATCTGGGTTGATTCCAGCTTCTGGCTATTATAAATATGACTGCTATGAACATAGTGGAACATGTGTCTTTATAACCTGTTGGAGCATCTTCTGGGTATATGCCCAGGAGTGGAATAGCTGGGTCCTCAGGAAGTAGTATGTTCATTTTTCTGAGGGTCTGCCAAACTGATTTCCAGGGAGGTTGTATCAGCTTGCATTCCCACCAGCAATGGAGGAGTGTTCCTCTTTCACCACATCCTCGCCAACATGTGCTGTCACCTGAGTTTTTGATCTTAGCCATTCTGACTGGTGTGAGGTGAAATCGCATGGTTGTTTTGATTTGCATTTCCCAGATGACTAAGGATGTTGAACATTTCTTTAGGTGCTTCTCAGCCATTCAAGTTTCCTCAGTTGAGAATTCTCTGTTTAGCTCTCTTCCCCATGTTTTGATAGGGTTATTTGGATCTCTGGAGTCTAGCTTCTTGAGTTCTTTGTATACCTTGGATATTAGCCCTCTATTGGACATAGGATTGGTAAAGATCTTTTCCCAACCTGTAGGTTGCTGTTTGTCCTATTTACAGTGTCCTTTGCCTTACAGAAGCTTTGTAATTTTATGAGGTCCCATCTGTCGATTCTTGATCTTAGAGCACAAGCCCTTGGTGTTCTGTTCAACAACTTTCCCCCTGTGCCCATGTGTTCTAGACTTTACGCCACTTTCTCTTCTATTAGATTCAGTGTATCTGGTTTTATGTGGAGGTCCTTTATCCACTAGACTTGAGCTTCGTACAGGGAGATAGGAAATGGATCAATTAGCAATCTTCTACATGTAGACCTCCAGTTGATCCAGCACCATTTGTTGAAGATGCTGTCTTTTTTCCACTGTATGGTTTTAGCTCCTTTGTCAAAGATCAAGTGACCATAAGTTTGTGGGTTCAATTCTTGGTCTTCGATTCTATTCCATTGATCTACCTGCCTGTCACTGTACCAATACCATGCAGTTTTTATCACTACTGCTCTGTAGTACAGCTTGAAGTCAGGGAGGCTGATTCCCCCAGAAGTCCTTTTATTGTTGGGAATAGCTTGTGCTATCCTGGGTTTTTTGTTATTCCATATGATTTTGAGAATTGCTCTATGTCTAAGAAGAATTGAGTTGGGATTTTGATGGGGATTGCATTGAATCTGTCAATTGCTTTCGGCAGGATGGTCATTTTAACTATATTAATCCTGCCGATCCATGAGCATGGGAGATCTTTCCATCTTCTGAGGTCTTCTTCAGTTTCTTTCTTCAGAGACTTGAAGTTCTTGACATACAGATCTTTCACTTGTTTGGTTAGAGTCCCACCAAGATATTTCGCATTGTTTGTGACAATTGTGAAGGGTGTCATTTCCGTAATTTCTTTCTAAGACTGTTTAGATTTCCAGGTATTGAACCATCCCTGTATCCCTGGGATGAAGCCTACTTGATCAATGTGAATGATCGTTGTGATGTGTTCTTGGATTCGGTTTGCAAGAATTTTATTGAGTATTTTTGCATCGATATTCATAATGGAAATTGGTCTGAAGTTTTCTTTTATTGTTGTGTCTTTGTGGGGTTTTGGTATCAGTGTAACTGTGGCCTCATAGAATGAATTGGGTAGTGTTCCTTCTGTTAGTATTTTGTGGAGTAGCTTGAAGAGTATTGGTATTAGGTCTTCTTCGATGGTCTGATAGAATTCTGCTCTGAACCCATCTGGTCCTGGGCTTTTTTTGGTTGGGAAACTTTTAATGACTGCTTCTATTTCTTTAGGGGTTATGGGACTGTTTAGATGGTTTATCTGATCCTGATTTAACTTTGGTAATTGGTATCTGTCTAGAAACTTTTCCATTTCCTCCAGATTTTCCAATTTTGTTGCGTATAGGCTTTTGTAGTAGGATCTGATAGTATTTTTAATTTCCTCAGAGTCTGTTGTTATATCTCCATTTTCATCTCTAATTCTGTTAATTTGGATACTGTCTCTGTGCTCTCTGGTTAGTCTGGCTAAGGGTTTATCTATCTTGTTGATTTTCTCAAAGAACCAGTTCCTGCTTTTGTTGATTCTTTGTATAGTTCTTTTAGTTTCCACTTGGTTGATTTCAGCTCTTAATTTGATTATTTCCTGCCTTCTACTCCTCTTGGGTGTATTAGCTTCTTCTTGTTCTAGAACTTTCAGATGTGCTGTTAGGCTGTTAGTATATGCTCTCTCCAGTTTCTTTTTGGAGGCATTTAGAGCTATGAGTTTTCCTCTTAACACTGCTTTCATTGTGTCCCATAGGATTGGGTAAGTTGTACTTTCATTTTCATTAAATTGTAGGAAGTCTTTAATTTCCTTCTTTATTTCTTCCTTGGCCATGTTATCATTCAGCAGAGCACTGTTCAGCTTCCATGTGTATGTGGGCTTTGTGTTGTTGTTGTTGCCATTGAAGACCAACCTTAATCCGTAGTGATCTGATAGGAGGCATGGGATTATTTCATTCTTCTTATATCTGTTGAGGTTTGTTTTGTGATCAATTATATGATCAATTTTGGAGAAGGTACCATGAGGTGCTGGGAAGAAGGTATATTCTTTTGATGTAGAATAAAATGTACTATAGATATCTGTTAAATCCATTTGTTTCATAGCATCTGTTAGTTTCACTGTGTCTCTGTTTAGTTTATGTTTTGAAGATCTGTCCATTGTTGATAGTGCGGTGTTAAAGTCTCCCACTATTATTGTATGAGGTGAGATGTGTACTTTGAGCTTTAATAAAGTTTCTTTTATTTTGTGGATGCCATTGCTTTCGGGGCATAGATGTTCAGAATTGAGAGTTCTTCTTGGTAGATATTTCCTTTGATGAGTATGAAGTGTCCTTCCTTATCTTTTTTGATGACCTTTGGTTGAAAGTTGATTTTATCTGATATTAGAATGGGTACTCCAGCCTGTTTCTTGGAACCATTTGCTTGGAATATTGTTTTCCAGTCTTTTACTCTGAGGTAGTATTTGTCTTTAACAAGGAGGTGGGTTTCCTGGATGCAGAAAATGCTGGGTCCTGTTTATGGATCCAGTCTTTCAGTCTATGTCTTTTAATTGGGGAATTGAATCCAATGATGTTAAGAGATATTAAGGAATAATGATTGTTGCTTCCTTTTAATTTCATGTTATTTTATTGTTTGTGTGGCTATCTTCTTTTGAGTTTGTTGAAAGATTACTTTCTTGCTTTTTCTAGGGTGTAGTTTTCCTCCTTGAGTTGGCATTTTCCATCTATTATCCTTTGTAGGTCTGGGTTTGTGGAAATATATTGTGCAAATTTGGTTTTGTCATGGAATATCTTCTTTTCTCCATCTATGGTAATTGAGAGTTTTGCTGGGTATAGCAGCCTGGTCTGCCATTTGTGTTCTCTTTGGGTCTGTATGCTTTTAAAATGTAACAGAATAAACATACATTCACACTTTTAAAATTACTAGATTTCCCAGAGGCCAGGTAAGAGCCTGCCCCATGCCCTATACCCCAATCCCTCTTAATCCCTCTTAAAGCACATCCAATAGGTGCAAACTGCACAATATCCCCTGGGCTCTATATTCTAGCCCATAAATTTGACAGAAGACCTCTGCTTTCCTGGTGCTGGCATGGCCTCTGGGAAATCTAGTAAATTTAAAAGTGTGAATGTGTGTTTATTCTGTTACATTTTAATTATTTCTTCTAGCTTTATTGAGTATAATAATAACTAAATTACACATATTTTAAGACTGCAATGTGATTGCTTGATATACATGCAGTACAATTATTGACACAATCAAATTAGTGTGTATATCCACTACCTTTTGTGGTGGCATTGAAACATGGTCTCTCTATGTAGTTCTAGTTCTTCTGGAACTTGTTTTATAACCAGGCTGGCCTTGAACTCACAGAGATCCACTTTCCTCTAGTGGGATTAAAGGTATGTCTGGTATTCTGTCATCTTTCATTGTGCATGCACGCTGAAAGTATTTAAAATTCCCACACAAGATTTTAAGTGTATAACATTAATATTATTATTAACTATTACTATCATTACTATTATTTGTTTCTTTCAAGAACATGTTTCTCTCTATAACCATGGCTGTCATGGAACTCACTCTGTAGACCAGATGGGCTCAGACTCCCAGAGATCTAGCTGCTTCTGCTTCTCAAGTGCTGGGATTAAAGGCATGCGCTACCATTGCTCAGCAAATGTATAGCATTATTAATGTGAGTAATTTAATAACCAAAAACTTGTAGCATCTGCCACAGTTCCTGCAATCATCATTCTATGTAGTTTCTATGGCATATAATTTGCCTTTTATATTATTATTATTATTAGTAAAACATTTATTTTTATTTTATATGTATGGGTGTTTTGCCTGCGTGTATGTACACCATGTGTCTGCCTCCGAGGAGACCAGAAGAGGTTGTCTCATCTCTTGAAACTGGAGAAATAGAAAGAACATTGCTCAATTCAATTTATGAAGCCACAGTCACCCTCATACCTAAACCACACAAAGACTCAACAAAGAAAGAGAATTACAGACCATTTTCCTTCATGAACAGTCCTTCAAAAATACCTGATAATGGGATAATGGAAAGTTCCTGCCTATTTTAAGGCAAATTGCTTGGGAGAGGTCTTGTGGTCTTTGCTCTAAAAGTAAAATTGTTCTTCCCCTACTGAACTTGGCTTAGAGCTCCCTGTTCTCCACCGTGTCAGTGACATGGTTTAGTCTTGCAAGTGTATAGGGGAGGAGCTAGAGACTTCTTATATAGACTTCTTTTGGACCTTTGAGAGTTCTCTCTCTTTTAGCTTGGAAGAGCCTTCATAGAAGGAGCTCTGGGTAAGAGGTAAAGATTCTTTTTGGATTTACAGATAAAACAGAGAAGCAGCTGGCATGACACAGGTAAAGCAGTATTCTATGAAAGAGAGTAAGGAAGCCCTCTTGGGTTTGGAGGAGCTCACGAGAAAGGTAGCTACAGATATAGATCTCTAGAGAGCTAGCAGTTTAGTTGGAGAATCAGGCTTGTAAATAGACATTTTATATATTGTTAAGAAAATAAAATTACCTCACAGAGCTAGCAGATTTTTTCTACATTTATGCGTCCCCATGTCTTCATTAGTATAAATATTAGGTAATTTAGATGGATACATATTATAAGAGAAAGTGGGAAATAGCCTTGAACTCACTGGTACAGGAGACAATTTCCTGAACACAACACCAATAGCACAGGCTCTAAGATCAACAATTAATAAATGGGACCTCATTAAACTGAAAAGCTTCTATAAGGCAAAGACACTGTCAATAGGACAAAAAGGCAGCCTACAGAATGGGAAAAGATCTTTACCAACCCTACTTCTGACAGAGCGCTCACATCTAAACTATAAAAAGAACTGAAACTAGTATTGAGAAACCAAATAATCCAACTAAAAATGGGGCACAGATCTAAATTAAAAATTCTCAGTAGAGGAATCTTAAATGTCTGAGAAACACTTAAAGAAATGTTCAACATCTTTAGCCAACAGGGAAATACAAATCAAAACTACTTTGTGATTCTATCTTACATCTGTTAGACTGTCTAAGATCAAGAAAACAAATGAGAGTTCATGCTAGTGAGGATGTAGAGCAAGGGGAACACTCATTTGTTGCTGGTGGGATTGTAAATGTATACAGTCACTTTGGAAATCAATATAGCAGTTACTCAAGAAGGTTGGGTATGGATCTACCTCAAGATCCAGACATACCACTCTTGGGTGTATATCCAAAAGATGCTCCATCCTACCACAAGGACACTTGCTCAACTATGTTTACTGCAGCTTTATTTGTAATATCCAGAAA
Source organism: Rhynchomys soricoides (assembly GCA_019843965.1). Taxonomy (NCBI): domain Eukaryota; kingdom Metazoa; phylum Chordata; class Mammalia; order Rodentia; family Muridae; genus Rhynchomys; species Rhynchomys soricoides. Next base: position 21,829 of record JADRCH010007448.1, read on the forward strand.
CTGAAAAAAAGTAGATGTCTCTCAACAGAAGAATGGATAAAAAAATATAATATGTTTATACAATGGAATATTAGCCATTCAAAGAAAATCATAAAGTTTGCAGGCAAATGGATGGAACTTGAAAAAAAGCATTTTGAGTGAGGTAACTCAGACCCAGATAGATGAATGTAACATGTATTCACTTATATGTGGACATTAGCTGTTAAGTAAATGATAACAGAGTTACAATCCATAGAACTGGTGAGGTCAGTTACAGAGGAAGTGTCTGGGGTTGGGGGTATATGTATCTCCCTGGGATGGGAAAACCAGATAGATTTTATGGGGGGGACTGGAAGTAAGGAGGTATTGGAATGTGAGGGTTAGGTGGAAACATGGAGCCAATGCCAGGAGAGACAGCTAGAAATGATGTGCATTACAGGGGTCGTATGGAAACCCAGTCCAGTGGGAACTTCCTAATATACGGGGTCTCTAAATAATGGGTGAGACAGAAATTCACTCCAGCTTCTTCAGGAGATTCTCAGTATAAGCTTACAATGCTGTGTCTGGATTGAAATAAGATATGAGGGCAGAGAAATCAGTGTTTGAATAACATAAGGGTAAACTTTACACAGTATACCAAAACATGATGTCTACACAGGAGTAGGCAACACATGTCTGATTTGATTTAAGGTCCACTCCATGAGATGGAACCTATACCTGACACCGCTTGTGTGACCAAGAACCAGAGACTAGATAGCACAGAGATCTAGGGTAAATTCAAATACAAACAAATGAGCAAATATACAAACAAGCAGTAGTAATGATGCCTAATGATATTCTGCTATACCCATACATTGGTGCCTTATTTAGGCATTACCAGAGAGGCTTCCTAATGCAGCAGATGGGAAAAAATACAGAAACCCACAGCCAGACATCTCACATGTGTGTGCAACACACACACACACACACAGAGAGAGAGAGAGAGAGAGAGAGAGAGAGAGCGAGCGAGCGCCAGTCCTTGGAACACATAGTATAGTTCTAAATGGAATGCCTCCATCAAATCCCTCCCCTCAGCGCTCCCCATGGAAGAAAAGGCAGAAAGAGTGTAAGAGCCAGAAGGATGGAGGAGGAAAACAAGCCATCTAAATCAACACAAGCAAAGCTCATATGATCTCACAGAGACTGAAGCAGCGTGAGCAGCAAGCACAGGGCCTGCACAGGTCTGCACCAGCTTCTTAAAGTATATATTATAGCTTCCAGTTTAGTGTTTTTTCTCTGGGACTCATGAGTGTGTGAACAGGTGGATCTCTGATTCTTGTATCCTCTTTTGGGCTCTTTTCTTTCTGCTGGCTTGTCTTTTCCAACTTTGATGTGATGGTGTTGCTTCATTTTACTATATTTTATTTTGTCTTATTTGGTTGTTATCTTTTAGAAACCTGTTCTTTTTCTTTTTTCTTTTTAAATTACAACAGCTGACCATTTTATTTTCACATTTCACAATATAAGTGAGAACTGTATGTTTTTTGTATCACTTCTCCTTCCAAAAGTATTCTCTCTGTTAGGAAGGGAAGTTTCCTTGTCATATATCTAGTAAACACTCAGGCTCAGCACCAAGATCTCCTGGTTAAACAAAAAGAAACATAAAACTATAAAGAACGCTTCTTCTCTTATCTCTATGGTCGGGTCATGCCAGTCCGTGTGGACACCATCATAGGGTGGGCGGGAGGTCTCATCCTTGGATGCCCGGGCATTATGGGAATGTGACTTCCCATGGGCAGTCTCATCCTAGGAGCTGGTCCCACAGGCATCATCCCAGGAGGAGGAGGGGCCATCATTGGCATCATGGGAGGACCTTCCATGTGGGGTGCAGGCATCATGCCAGGCTGAGGAGGATCCAGGAGACTGGGGGGAGGTGGGATCATGGCCCCTGCAGGCGGAGAAGCAGAGAATGGAGCTGGAGGGATCTTTCCTTGTTGAAATGTCAATCATGCTCTGGGCCTGCTCTTCCATCATTTCAGGTAATAGTCTTTCACACTCTCTTTGTGTTTCCGACCACTGCAGTGTGTCTTCCTCACAGACTGAGAATCATGGGTAAGATACTTAACGCAGGAGTCACAATAAAACTTACACATGATGCTCCACATGTCATTGGCTACCCGGGTCCACCTGTTCTTTTTCTAACGAGAGACAGAAAGGGAGTGGATCCAGATGAAAGGAGAGAAGGGGAGGAACTGGGAGGAGTAGAAGGAGGAAAAAGAATTTATTTATGGATGTAGGAAACAGTGATCCTCACTTCATAATAAAAATACCGAATAGTCAGAGAAATGAAAGTAAAACAGGTCATATTTTGACATTGCAAAGTGAGGCATTCCAAAGTAAAAGGAAAGAGTGGCTGGCACCCGTGTTTGGTTTAAAATAGTGGTTTGTATAATCCATGATCACAGAAAAATTCCTGCCCTCTTTCTTCGGTAGTTACTATCTCTCTCAGTAACTTACCACAGTCTCCACAATAAATAAATCCCCTATCCTTCTTGTTTTTCATGATGCATAGACTCAGTACTTTAGTAGACTCTAACTTTTCAATAATATGCTAAACTAAAATGCAAGCACGGAAGTTGACAGCTGCTAGCTGGGGGAGATCTAGACTACTATCTCTGGCTTATCTGTGACTCATTAATGAGCTCTAAATGCACTTTAAATTGAAAATGACTATGAAGATTTCTTCTTCTTCTTCTTCTTCTTCTTCTTCTTCTTCTTCTTCTTCTTCTTCATCTTCTTTGTCCTCCTCCTCCTCCTCCTCTTCTTCTTCAATATGTATTTTTTTTTTTTTTTTAGATGTAGGAGCACTCTGCGTGTACACCTGCGTGCCAGAAGAAGGCATCAGATCCCTTCATAGATGGTTGTGAGCCACTATGTGGTTGCTGGGAATTGAATTCAAGATCTTTGGAAGATCAGTCAGTGTTCTTAATCATTAAGTCATGTCACAAGCCCAAAGATTTATTCTTATACTGGATCGTTATAGAAGTTTTGCTTTTGCCTGGTTGGTGGTGGAACCTCCCTACAGGTCTCACTAGTGGCTGGACTAACATATTTCCACCATTAATGAGTGTGAGAAATGTGGGCCCTCTCTTCATAATAAGAGCACTAGACACTCAGAGTAGTGAAAATGAGGCAGTTTAACTTATAACTTTGTAAAACCTAGAATGGCAGGTGCTCTGATTGGGTGCAGAGTACAGCTTTGTAACTCGAACACAATCCTTTTCTCCCTTTCTTCATTGGCTGAGTAATAAGGAGTATGGCCTGACAAGTTTTCTAAGTCTCATCTTCCCCTTTGCCACTTCTGTTTGTCCTTTCCTCAACAGCAACAAAAAAATTGTAAATTAATCTCCATATTTTACCTCTTATGTTGATTTGAAAGCTTATCATGTGCTTGCTCTTGTGATGCTTGCAGGTTGTTATACAAGCTTGGCTGTTAGGAATTGTCCTCTTGAAACTTTTAGTTTGGGTGAGTGGCTAGCTTAGCAGGCTCTCGGGGTTTTCTGTTCATCTGTAAATGGAGCTAAAAAGACCCAGAATTGAAAGCAACTCACCAGATTTCATTTCTTGCAACAAATACAGGTTTTTCTTCTGCCCAGATCCTTGCCAACATTTCCTATGTTTTGTTTTCTGGACGGTGAGGGAGGAAGTAGTTCTCTGCAGGCAGTAAGGGAAAAGAGATGCCAGTAAAACCTTCAAGCTGCTCACATGTTACAGTAGGAATGAATGCTAGAGTTAAAGGGGAATGTTAAGGTTAAACTCATGAGGCCAGGAATCTAGGGATGAGAAACAAAGAGCTTGCATTTGTGTATGAGATAGCCCAGAGGAATTGATAGCATAAGAGATACAGGTTTTTGGGAAGCAAGGCCAGAGTTGGTGAACTGGCTTGTTAGATTCTATGACATGGCCCATCCAACTGAATCCCAAAAGAAAATGACTTATATATGCTCTTATTTTTAATGCAGGTAATTATAACAGATTTAGGTATAAATGAGAATAACTCCTAACAAGACTGTACCTATTTCTGGAAAGATACGCCCTGCCCCTACTCCTTTGTAGAGAAGGAGTTAATGAAGATTAATTAAGAGGAACTGCAGCTACTTTTTGGTACTTTCTGGTAACTGTAAGAACACAGAGAGCTGAGTCTTATTAATAGCCCTTGAAACACTTAAAGATGGGAGGAGAGCAGTACCAGCCAAGTGACTAATGTCTAATGGACAGCCAAGGTCAATGTCTAACAAGACAGGCGACAGACAAAGGAAGGCTTCAACCACCTCTAACTGGGTGGACAGCACATGCGCTGTGCTGTACATGATCATCTTCCTGGTTGGGCATGTATGCAAGCCCTCCATTGGCTTAGCCCATGATAGCCTCCTTTCCATCCAGTGTCTTTTATGGTCCTACAAAAACTCCTAGAGAAGGATGTTCACTGTTAATTTTTTTCTTCTCTTGTTGGAAACTCTTTCAACTCTAGGGAATTTATTTCATCTATCTTTAATTTCTCACTTTTCTTCCATTTCTTACTTTTCTGTAATTCTTCTTAGGAAAGCTTGTGGTACACTTTGTTTACTACCACTGGAGTCTGTCACTGATGCTACAAAATGAACTTGAGAGCCATGGTCCCAGGTTGATCTTGGGTGACTGGAAGTGTTAGGTAGCTCAAGTTCTTGGGTCAAGCTCAACTGGTCCAAGAAAGGTACTGTTGCATACTCAAAGTCCAGTATCAATGGTAGCCATTTTGATTGGGATGAGATGGATTCTTATTTATTTTTTATTCTTTCTTTCTTTGCCAAGTTCTTTTTAAAATTTTTTTTATTTTATTTATTTACATTTCAAATGTTATCCCCCTTCCCAGTCCCCGCGTCTCTAAGAGGGTGCTCCTCCACCCACCCACTCCCACCTTACCACCCTGGCATTCCTCTACACTGGGGCATGGAGCCTCCACAGGACCAAGGGCCTCCCCTCCCATTGATGCCTGACAAGGCCATCCTCTGCTACATATTCAGCTGGAGCCATGAGTCCCCCCATGTGTACTCTTTGGTTGGTGGTTTAGTCCCTGGGAGTTTTTGGGGGGTTCTGGTTGGTTCTTCCTGTGGGGTTGTAAACCCCTTCAGCTCCTTTAGTTCTTTCCCTAACTTCTCCATTGGGGGTTGCCTGTATTTATAATGACTATATAATTTGTCTTTAATTTTGAGATTATAATGTAGTTATAATATTTACCCTTCCCTTTCTTCCCTACAAACCCTCATGTACACCATTTCCCATCCTCCTTCAAATGCATGGGCTCCTTTTTCCATGGCTGTTATTACATGTATATACATATATGTTCCTAAATATAACCTGTTGAATCTGTACAATGTTACTTGTATATATGTTTCTAATGATGACTGTTTGGCACTAGAAAACCAGTTGGTGTGTTCTTAACTGGGGTAAACTACCTCTGCTGGTCCCAGTTTTGCTCAGTTACCTATAGGTTTTTCTTTGTGTAAGTTTGAGGCCTTGTGGGCCTTTCCCTGTTCAGTTTGACATGTCCTTAGTTTAGTTATTATTTGCATTCCCCTGGTGGTTAATGATGCTGAACATTTCTTCCATACTTTTATTAGTGATTTATAGTTATTGATGTGACAAATATCTGTTCATTTCAATTGCCTATTTGTTGACTAGGTCCTTTGCTGGTTTAGGTGTTTAATTTTTTTAAAAAAAACTATCCTGGTACATCATCCTCATCTTCCTCTTTTCTTTTTTAAATCACTGTTTTAGAGAAGGCCTCACTTTAGACTGGCCTGAAACTCATGATCCTCCTGATTCTCCCACATATTTTAGGTGTGTGCCACAATGACTCACTAGGTCACAATTTTTTGAGTACTATTATTTATAATGAAAAAGAATAAAGAAAAAAATATAGAATGGGTACATTTGGTAATCTGGAGAATTTAAGAAGAGTGTGAAGTCATGGCAGATTTATAATTCTTTGATCAAGTTTTTGTTAGTATAATTGTGGTTTCTCTTATATACTTGGTCTTTATTGAACTTTACAACACATAAAAAGTGCTACCTATAATTTTATGAGTAAAACCCATTATAGAAGCCATGGTTTTGACACTTATGCATATAGAATTATGTTTGCATTATTAATGTTAACAAGTATATAATGTTAAATTATCACAGTAACTTCAATTTGCTAACCATACCTGTGAAAAACTTATTTTCTATAAGCTTGCTGACCGCATTAAAATGTACAGCATTACAAATTATACTGCCTAATTTTATGTAAAAATAATCACTTCTTTCTTGTTTTATAGGATGCTACTAAGATGATGTTTGGGATGCTAACATAAGATAATTTATAGACAGCAGAAACGTATTGCTCATAGTTCTGGAGGCTGGGAAGCTCAAGATCAATTTATAAGCAGATTTGATGTTTGGTTAAAGCTATTGATTATGGAAGGAAGGCATCATCTCTATCCTCACATAGTGGAAATGATTAGAAGGTTTCTTTAAACAGTTTATAAATAAATTGTTAAGGCCTAAGGTAAAATACTAAGGCCTAGATGGAATGTTAAGGCCTAGGTAACTGGTTCTTGTCTAGCCTGCCATCTTGTGCTGTTACTAATATTATAAGGAAACTTCCTCCTATGTTGATTCTGTTGTTACTAAGAAACGTTCTCATGCCCAAGTTGATTGCTTATTCTGTTATGTTCTGTGCTGTTAGAAACTAATCATGATAGGAGTCAGTAGAATTGTTTTGTATAGTTATCCACAATAAAGTTGGACCTAAACTGCATACTCAGCAGCACTTCCTGCACCTGTGTATAAGCTTTTATGGTTTTTACTTTTATAAGCTGACCCTGGGTTGGACCCCAACATAAGAGAGACACCTGTATCAATATAAGAAACTGTTTGGGATAAGACTTCCATTTTGAGTAGAGGTCGAGTAAAGTTTAAGTTCCCAAGACCTCCCTGGGAACTGACATCCTACTTGGCAGAAAGAGGCATGTATGTGGGTAACTGACACTCTCGTTGGGAAGTTAAGACATGAATGCTAGACAAGCAAGTTTCCTGACACAGTTGAATAGCCTAACCAGTGGGGGCAAAAGAGTGTACAACAAAGACATGCTCCTAAGGAGATCGTCTATCCCTAAATCCTGATTGGTGGAATAACTTGGTACAGATGTTTATTGATTTCAGGTTGAAAATGCCATATAGGATTTTGAGTTGAGGTCATGGTTCTGCTCACAAACCTGGATTGTGGCCCTAATCAATCAGTTTTGGGGTGTGACATTCAACAAACCATCCTTCTTGACTGAGATTGGTGTTTGAGTGGTTTGTGTGACAATTCTCAGGCCCCAGCATAAATGATTTTACTCAAGAAGGCAGAATGATCAAGATCTAAATATTCCCTAAATGCCTTATGCTAGTCAGTTTTAACTTTCAACCTGTTATAACCTAACTTCAACTAGGAAGAATGTCTTGATAAGAAATTATCTAGATCAGGTTGTCCCATAGGCATGCCTGTAGGGGATTGCTTTTGTTATTAATTGGGGTGAGAAGGCCTACCCTGAATGTAGATGGTATCTCATGTGCTGGGCTCTGAATTGTATAAGAACAGCGAAAATGACAGGCATGGTGACACATACCTCTAATTCCAGTGCTTGGGAGTCAAAGGCAGGCAGATTTCTGTAAATTGGAGGGTAAGTCTGCTTTATATAGCTAGTTTAAGTCAGCTGGGGCTACATAGAGACATGCTACCTAAGACAACAACAACAACAATAACACAAAAGCATCAGAATAGAGAAAGCTAGCTGAGCAATAAGCAACACACAAGCATACAGGAATCCATATATTACCCTCTTGCTCTTGACTGTGGATGTGCTATGACTAGCTGCTTGAGTTCCTGCCTTGACTTTCCAAAAATGATGGACTCTAACTTGGAATTGTAAGCCCCAAAAGCCTTTTCTTTCTTTCTCTTTCTTTCTTTCTTTTTTTCTTTGTTTGTTTGTTTGTTTGTTTCTTTCTTTCTTTCTTTTTTTAATTTTATGCATATGAGTACACTGTAGCTGTCTTCAGACACACCAGAAGATGACATTGGATCCCATTACAGATGATTGTGAGCTACCATGTGGGTGCTGGGAATTGAACTTGGGACCTCTGGAAGAGTAGTCAGTGCTCTTAACCTCTGAGCGGTCTTTCCAGCCCTGTCCCCAAAAGCCCTTTCATCCCCAAGTTGTTTTCTGTCAGCACATTTCATCACAGCAACAGAAATGAAACTACTAAAAGCCTCATCTTCTAGTATTGTCCTCTGAGATTAGGTTTCAATCTATGAATTTTGGGAAGACACAAACAATTATGCCAAAACATTCACTATACCTAAGATTAAAACATCATTCTCAATAAAAGTTCTCTATCAAATAAAACAACACACTCCTTCCCTCCCTGTCTTAACCCCTGATAATCTTTGTTATATTTTATGTCTTTAGGAATTACTTATTTAATGTACCTTATCATATAATTTTGTCCTACTGTGCCAGGCTTTTTTCACTTAGCATGATGTTTTCATGATTCATCCATGTTGTGGCATATATAAGCTTATCATTTTTATGGCTGAATAATATTCTTTTAGTTGTTATATCATATTTATTTTGTTCATCTATCTGATGGTTTAAAACATTATTTCCACATTTTTGTCTTTTGTGGCTAAAACTGCTGTGAGCATTAGTTTGTATGCGTTTGCTGAGCTATATAATTGAAGTTCTTTTAGTTACAGTAATTTTGATATAGGAAGGGAATTGCTGACTCATTTTTAACTAGCTGAGTAACCACAAAACTATTTGCAAGTCACTACAGGTTTCTCTGTCTAACCTTGGCTGCTATGGAACTCACTATGTAGACTATTGTAGAAGGCTCATATCCAAAGACCTTCTAGGTCTATGTGATTCATCTGGAATGATATACCTTTAATCCCTCTGGCTGGAATACAGACATGCCTTTAGTACAAACCTTTAATCCCAAACAAGATTAAGGTTTGTTTGTAGAAGGAAAATGTTTGAAAGTAACATCTAATTGGTGAAGGGCAGTTCACTGAGTGTAGTTCAGTTGAGATCAGGCAATGTGATGAAGTTCTTCAGTTCAGTGTAGTCATTTCAGTTTAGTTTGTGGAATTCAGAGTTAGTTTTTCCATGCAGAGCAATTCAGAAAAGACTGAAGAGAAGCCACTTTGAACCAGTCAGTTTGGAGAGGAGTTTTGAGCCAAAACAGTTGAGTTGAACCAGCCAGAGTTCAGAAAGAACTAGAAAGGGTGAATTTATTCAGTTGTAAGCCACCTAGATGACAATTAAATCAGGTGAGTAAAAATTACTTTTATAGACCAGGCTTGTCTTAAGCTCACATAGACTCTGCCTCCTGACATTAAAATTTGGGGATTAAAGGTATGCACCACCATGACTGGCAGACTGAACTAATCTTAATGTCCTCAAGGATATGTGTCATTTTATAAGGGTATTCACCTTAATAGATGGGAAGAAATGGATCATTATGATTTTGATTTGTATTTTCCTAATGAATAAGAACAATTTAAAAAATTCATGTGCTTTTTTAACATTTGCTAATTTTCTTTGGAAAAAATGTCTACTCAAAGCATTTGTCCAATTTTTGAATTGCATTACTCAAGTTATTTTGTTGAGTTTTTGAAGATCTTTATAAATATTACATATTAACTCCTTATTGTACACATTACTTGCAAATATCCTGTACTATTTAGAACAGTGGTTCTCAACTTTCCCAATGCTGCAAACCTTTAATATACTTCCCCATGTTGTGGTGACTCTCCACCTTAAAATTATTTTTGTTGCTACTTTATGACTGTAATTTTGCCGCTGTTACGAATTGTAATGCAAATCTCTGTGTGTGTGTGTGTGTGTGTTTTTTTTTTTCCCAATGGTTTTGGGGGTTTGCAACCCACAGGTTGAGAAACACTGATCTGGAAGGATGCTTTTTTTTTTTTATTTTCTTGACAGCATTTTTTGATGCACATCAGTTCTTAATAGACTAATGGATCAGAATAAAGAACCCAGAAATAAACCTATTTTAATATGGCCAATTATTCTTTGACGAGGGAATCAGAAATGCACAGATAATGAAGGGTAGCCTCCTTACTATATAATATTGTGAAACTGACTGGCAGAGGAGCTGCTGTGCTCTGGGCGGGACCAAGAGGAGCAGGGTGGCAGCGATCGTTCCCCCCTCCCCCCCTCTCCCGCCTCCTGCAGGCTTACTTCCACCATTGAAGTACAAGATGGCTGGGAGGGCCTGGCAGGGAAGGTAGCTGTGGGGACGAAGTCACCCAGGCCACTTAACCTCCCCGCTCTAAATGGTATAGCCCTCTGGCAGCAGCCCTTGCAGAATCCCAGGATTGAGGAATGAGGCACAGGAAATGTCGCATATGGAAGATCCATTCCCTGGTTCGTAGGGCCTGGGTCTTCCCAGAGTTGGGTTGCTTGGAAATGCAGCCCAAAGTGTCTGGTCTGGCTTTCTCTTAATTCATATTGAGACTTCAACACCTTTAAAGGTAAGGAGAAACTCTTGGTCTATTGCCAATTTCAAGGTGGCTGGATGACAGGTTACTAATTTGGCCAATCAGGCAGCACCAGATACTAAGAAAAAAAAAATACTCCAAAGGTTTGAGAATACAGAGGAGAAGCAGATGAGGGCAGAGAAAAGGAGAGTAGAGACAGATGAAAGAGAAGAAGCAAGAGTTTCACGATCTGGCAATGCCTAAAACTGATGAATTCCAGAGAAGGAGATAAAGGGGGCCCCAATGATAGAAAGTGCCTCCACTTAAAAACCCTAAAAAATAGAGGAGAAACCCGCTAGCTTCCTTATAGTTAATAGAGCTCAACATCCTGTCTTGCTAAAGCCTAAAGATAAAGTCTCTTCTAAGAAATCCTGGGTCCAAGGGGCAACAAGAATTAAACAACAGTCATAGACGATCCGAAGAACAGTGGACTTGGGAGTGGGCAGGGTAACCCACTCATTCCTTGTAGATTCAGAGGGGAAGCCGATTCATGTCTTGACCACCACTTGAGCTGAAGAGTACCAGTTGTTTGAGCCTCTCCCCACCTCAGAAGATGAAATTACTACTTGGCTAGATCTCTTCCCCAGCACTTGGGCAAGACAGGAGCGGTTGGGATGACTAAACATTGGACCCCAATTTGGATTGAGTTCAAGCCAGGGGCTGAGACTGTATAGGTCCAACAATATCCTATGCCCCAAATTGCCAGGGAAGACATATCCCCCATATTAAGAGGCTATTAAATATGGGGATCCTGAGACTATGTCAATTGGTCTAGAACACTCCCTCTCCTTCCAGTCAAGAAGCCCGGAACTAAAGATTATAAACTGGTGCAAGACTTAAGAGAGGTAAACAAATGGGTTAAGGATATATACCTAACAATCCCTAATCCCTATACCCTCCTGAGTGTTGTTCCTCCTGAGTGCCAATGGTATACAGTGCTAGGTTTAAAGGATACCTTTTCCAGCTTATCCTTGACACCCAAGAGCCAAGATCTTTTGCCTTTGAATGGCATGATCCAGAGCACAGGATTAGTAGACAGCTGACTTGAACCCATCTGCCCCAAGGATTTAAAAAACGTGTCTACCATCTTTGATGAAGCCCTCTGTGAAGACTTAAGTGAGTACAGAACCCAGCAACCTAACCTGACTCTTTGCAGAAACCAAACAAGAATGCCTACAAGGGACCTTTTGGAGGCACTGGGAAATTTGGATTATCAAGCCTCTGCTAAGAAGGCCCAACTGTGCCAACCACAAGTAACCTATCTCGGTTACCATCACCAATGCCAGGATATTCATCACCAGTCTCTCCTCTTAAATCTCCCTAGGATAACTTTTCAAGTCCCAGATTCTCTAAGCCCAGCTATCCTCCTGCCTGACCCAGACCTTGATGGGCCTCTATATGACTGCTCAGACATTTTGGCTCACATCCATGAGATGAGACCAGATCTTCAGGATACCCCCTTGATGAATGCAGAGGTAATATGGTTCACCAATGACAACAGCTTCATTCAGGAAAGACAGAGGTACACTGGAACAGCAGTGATCTCAAACACTGAGATCATATGGTTGGAGCCACTCTTGGCAAGAATGTCAGCCCAGAAAGCTGAACTGGTAGCTCTAAGTCATTAAAGCTGAGAAAAGACAAGAGACACAGATAGCCAATATGCCTTGGCTGTCACTCATGCCCATGGGGCTATTGATTGGGAGAGAAGCCTTCTGACAGCAGAAGGAAAGACAGTTAAAAATAAAGAGACAATCCTCTCCCTACTAAGGGCTCTATGGGGGCATAAAAAGCTGCCCATCATTCATTGTTCAGGACACCATAGAGGGAAGGACACAGTTTCAGAGGGCAACAATAGGACAGATGAAGAAGCCTGACACACTGTCCTAGAAATTGGACCTCTTTTCCTCTTGACTTCCCTGGATCTAGGGGATCCTATGCTCCCTGACCACTCTAAGTATTCAAAAGATGACATAACCTAGGTTAGAAATTTGCCCATGTCCCAATGTTACGATAGATGGTGGAGAAGAGAAGATGACAAACTTATTATGCCAGAAGAAATGGGACTGCACATACTTCAGAAGATCCACCGCTCTTTCCACATGGAGAATGCAGGGTTTGATACAACATATCAGGATTAGAGATGCCAACTCAAAGGTAGTTGAGTTTTTCAAAAACTATAAAGCATGCCAGTTAACTAACATGGTTGCTAATGAGAAGAACTCCAGTAATAGATTCAAAGGCACAAAGCCTAGAGCCTACTAGGAGACTAGGTAAAACCAGAAAAATTTAGATATAAATATTTACTGATGTTTGTAGATACCTTTTCAGGTTGGACTTTCCCCACCAAACATGAAACTACATCCATGGTGACAAAAAAGTTCTTAGAGGACATACTGCCAAGGTATGGGCTTCCTCAGATGACAGGGTCAGACAATGGACCAGCGTTTGTGTCCCATGTAAGTCAGGGATTGGCCAATATACTGGGGATTGGTTAGAAACATTATTGTACATATAGATCCTAGCATCAGGACAGGTAGAGAGAATGAACAAAACCTTAAAAGAGATCTTAATTAAGTTGACCTAAGAAATTGGTGATGACTGAGTTAGCTTTCCTTCCCTTCTATTTCTGCTGGGTATGAAAACCCCCTTACCAGATGGGACCTGCCCCTTTTAAAATCATGTTCGGGATACTCCCACATTGTTCTAAACACACAGGTAGAGATCATCGATGAGTTTGAGGATCCCCAGTTGCTGGACGATATCAAAGGTGTCCAATGGGCTCATAAACATGTTTGACCTAAAGTTCATGTTCTCTATGAAACAGGTTCCCCTCTAGCCAGTTGTCATTAGAGCCTCCTTAAAAAGGTCCCTATGTTATCATCTTGACCATTCCCACCACCATGATGATTGATGAGATTATAGTGTAGATCCACCACACTCCTGTTTACAGCTGAAGATGACCCCAACCAACAGGAGGAAACTCAGCCTCAAGATTCCCTCCTGTCTCCCATTGCTGGGACCCCTGCCAAAATCCCAGGGATACTACAAGGACTGGGTGATGACAACCCTGACCACCTCTAAAATATGACTGGTTATGGTATGAGATAACATTTCCCACCTCCAAAAGTCTCTAGGTTCCATGGCAGAGATAGTACAAAAGGAAGGGGCCTAGATAAAATAAGGAAGACTATATACAGCCTTCAAAGACCATTCAGAGGTAGTAAAAAATCAATAGCCAAAGTTAGAAAGGGCCTTACTAAACATAGGAGAAACTTTGGAATATTCAGCTTATGGTCATGAGGAGTCACTATCAGTTCCTCCAAAACCTAGACAAGGAAACCTACAGGCTCCAGGAAGTCCCATGACTGGGCCTTCTAGTTACCAGAGAAGGGGGGAATGAGAAACCGGACCAACTCCATCTTGGGTTCAGACTCCATCTTAGAGAACCTGACCTAAGGTCGAATTTGAGTTCACTAATAGGTTGGTACCTAGCACCAGTTTCCAGGTTTCCCCCCAACAAAACCTGCATCTAGTACCAGTTTTCAGGATATTCCCCCAACAAATCTGCACTTCCAGGTTACAAGCCTGCCCCTGACATTTCACATCCTAACATCCACTGATCAGGAGGAAAACAGAAGTTAAGTTTATGATTTGGTTCCCAGCACCAGCCAATTGTGTTAAAGGCCATAATGGCTTCCTAATCAGATGTGTACCAGGCTAGATAACTCCTTTCGCCTCTATAAATACTTTCCTGAAACTAGGCTTGGGGCTGCCCCCTCTCATTCTGCTGCATCAGGGACAATGATGTGGCCCAAACTTGAGCTTGAATAGAGACCCTAATGCGATTGAGTTGGCTTCTTGGTGTTCTTTTGGGGTTCATTGAAGCTTCCTGGCACAACAGTATTAATCAAAGTCATAAATGAAAGTGTTGGACAAGATGTGGAGGAAAGGAAACACCATTGGACACATGCTGTGGATAGCCCTGGGGCTTTTTGGATGCTAATTCTGCCCTCCTGGGAGGGGCTTCAGACAAGGAGTGAGTTACACCTGTGACTTCTTGTGAACCAATCCCCTAATGAATAAAGGAGCCAATCTCTGGGCGCGTAGGAGGACTTCCAGGAGAGAGAGAGAGAGAGAGAGAGAGAGAGAGAGAGAGAGAGAGAGAGAGGAAGCGAACTCTTTTGGAATGGAGACAGCATGTAGGTAAGAGAGTGTCCTGGTATGGTGGATCCACAAGGATTCGTCACCAGAGGAATCAGATTTTGATAAGGTTTACCAGATTAGGTTTTAGTTGCTGCACCCAGAGATTGAGTTACTATTGTTTCTGAGCTAAGTTTGTGTTGTGTTTTCCTTCATGCGGCAGTTTGTCTGGTTCCCAGAGAGGAAGGTACAGCAGTAAAGCGTGGGTTTGCCTGATGTGCACCACAGAGGCCATGGGGGTATTGAAGCATGGGGCTGGCGTGGTAGTGATCTGCCAGTGGGAACCTAGTGAGCTGGGTGGAGAGATCATGGAGCTCTGAGTCAGAGCTCCACAAGATAAAAGCAGGTCAGCCATTGCCTGCCAGTGCATGGCTGGCCAGCCCTCTGGGGTTGAGAGAACCAGGGTATAGCGCGGGAACGTGCTGCAATATTCTTTCAGTTTTAATATTTCCTGAAACAGACACAGTGTGAACAAACACAACCATCATGGAAAAACAGTATGGAGGTTCCTCAAAACACAGAAAAGTGGAACTACCATATGATCCAGTGTTCCCAGTCCTATAAATGAAGTCAGTATGTCGAAGGGACACTTGGATTGTCATGTTTATTGCAGAGCTTTTGTACAATGGCTCAAAATGAAATCTACCCAACTGTCTATCAATTGATGATTAGATAGAGAAAACGTGGTACATATAGAAGATTATTGGTCCATGTGATGGCTATTCATGGTCGTCAACTTGACTACACGAGGAAAAATCTACAATCCAGAAATGGAGCACACACCTGTGATTCCAGTTTTTCAGGGTTCCAGCTTATGCAGAAGGCCAGTGGAGACATGTAGCTTCATGGGACTGAGAAACTACTATATTCTTGGACTTTCTTTTCACAGCTGCCCATTGTTGGGTTAGTTGGAATGCAGACCATAAGTCATTCCAGATCTTGAGGCTGGAAGACACAGGTTTCTAACTTGAATCTTGACATGAGATGACACATGTTTTTGATCCAGATAATGAGGCATAGTGGCCAGGAAAAGCTTAGGCCCAGACATGGTACTACACACCTTTAATCCCAGGAGAGGGAGGCAAGCAGATCTCTGAGTTCAAGGCCAACCTGGCACAGAGCAAGTTCTAAATCTAGGTGTGGTGGCACACACCTTTAATCTGGGCCATATCTTCTGCTGGAGGCCTACATAAGGACAATGGAAGAAGAAAGGCTCTCTTTCCTTCACCTGCTTGCACTTACTTGGCAGCACATCTGTTGGAACCTACTTTGTCAGGATCCTGGTTTATATAGAAGACCAGCTGAAACAGCCAGTCTTGTGGGACTGAACAACTACTAGATTCTTGGGCTTCCCGTTCACAGCTGCCCATTGTTGGGTTAGTTGGACTGTAAGGCATCACAATAAATTGCTTTAATATATAGAGATATGCCATTAGTTCTGTGATTCTAGAAAAACCTGACTAACACAGTCCATAAAAGTATGAATTCTTGTTGTTTGTGGTCATATGGATGGAACCGGAAGACATTGTGCTAAGTGTAACACACCAGGCACAAAGAACCACATGGTTGCACTTATATGTAGAATATAAAAAATATTTGATCTTTTAGAAGTTGATTCTCATTTCTCATAGAATAATTGTTACTGAACACTGAAGAAGGTAGGGGAAAAGATTTAGTTGATCCATATTGGGCGGTGCTTAAATAGGAGAAATAAGTCATGTTTTGTTGCACAGCAGATAATGAAAACGCTGTATGTTTCAAAGCAGGTATAAGAAATGATTTTGATTTTTTTCATATAGAAATGATAAATGGGGAAATAGATCTGTCCATGCTAATTTGACATTTTCATCCTATATAAATGTATCAAAACACGGTAATATATACTTTAGTTTTTTATTAAAAACTAAAAATAGGGGCTGGAGAGGTGGCTCAGAGATTAAGAGCACCTTCTGGAGCAGAGTTCAAGTCACAGGCCCACATGTGGCTCCAGTTCTCTGTAACTCCAATTCTAGGGATTTTGACACACTATTCTGGCTTCCCTACAGACATGCATGTGGTGCACAGGTAACATGCAGATAAAACACCCATACACACTAAAACGCTAACATTAAAATAAAAAATAAATCCTCATATATTAGTGATCTGTCATTAAAGTGTTAAAAATGCCTGGAAGACTAATAAAATGCTGAAAAGGTAAACAATATAATTTCAGGGAAGAAAAAAGGAAGTCTATTAACTTTAACCTGTAACTAAAATTACAGATTTATTAACTTAATGGAGATAAAAAGAGACAAAATTAACTTGAGAACAGGCTGAACTTTGTTTTATGAAGGATGTTGCAAGCATTAAAGTCTTTAAGAATGGAAAAATGTCAATCAACCTGAGAATTCTTCTTCTTCTTTTTTTTTTCCCTTCGAGACAGGGTGAGAATTATTCTTAAGGGGAAACACCTTAGCACATTAAAGATTATGACTTAAAACAACAGAATCAAATGCTGTATGAAGTCAAGTATTCAGAGGAGACAGGAGAAACAAAGTTTGTAACATCATTGATTTCAGGTATTTTCTAGAAGCTCCTCAATGTAAATTTGATACTTGTAATCATACTTCAAGAACATTAGGTCACCTCTTCCTTTAGACATCCTACTCTCAAGACTTCAATATTCTGTGGCATCCACAATCTGCAATAAAATAGCATAGAATGTCACAGGTAGACAGTAGACCTGGAGGGGACTAGGTCTGGTGTTGACTGTTGGAAGTGAACAGATGAAAGGAGCAATATCCGTTAAGTGTCATATGAATTACGATAGCTGTAATTTGTATTCCGATCCTGCTCGAAGCACAGTAATATTGACTAGACACCGGGAAACAAAGGCATGCATACATAGTGTATGCACATGCATATTATTAAGGATAAAAATGTCCATTTATGTACTCAAAGACACCCAGTTGATAAGCCCTAAAAAGAAAGGCGAAATGCTGGCTGCTACTCTTCTTTTGGACACTAGAGGGAGATCACGATTCGTGGAAAAAAAATGAATGCACCCTTTCAAAGAAGTGAGCAGATTCTTTTTCTTTTTCTTTCTCCATCTTTCTCACTGAGCTGGTATTTTCTTACCAGGGAATTAGTATCTTTTTACTTGGTTCAGAAGCTTTAGTTGTGTAGGTGTGATTGAGTGGATGAATCCATATCCGAGGACATAATAGGAACTAGCAAAGTTAAGATTCTTTTTATACGTTTGATTAGTTGCTGGACATGCCATGGAATTAATACATGTCCTGCCATGGAAATGCTTTTTGAGTTCCACACAAGTTACACATTCTTCTTCATTCTTCTTCTTACATAGACATACAGAGAGAAAGAGAAAGAGAGAGAGAGAGAGAGAGAGAGAGAGAGAGAGAGAGAGGTAGATGGTTGAGTGGGACATTAGTGAGGCAGCCAGGGTGTGGGAAAATTTAGTTTATTTCCCGAGTTGTTCTCATGAAAATGACATTGCATTTGAACACTGAGTATTCATCTCAAAACTCCAACAAGAGAGCAAAGGGAGATAAAAAACCCCTGAGGACCTCACTATTTGTGAAATGATTCTATTAGAAGGTAACATTCAAAGTTCTCACCGTAATGATGTCTAGAAAAATGAAAACAAACATGACTTTCCTTGGTCTTGTTCTTTCAGAGGACCTGGGTTCAATTCCCAGCACTCACATGGCAACTCACAACTGTCTATAACTCCAGTTCCAATGAATCCAATGTATTCTGACCTCTCTGGGCACCAGGCACTCATGCGGTGCACAGGCATATGTGCGTCTAAAACACTAATGCACATAACAAATAAAGGAATCCAAAGCAAGCAAGCAAAGAAATATAGGCAAGGCAGGCAGCCTTAGTGAAGAGAAACTGGCAGTCCTAACGTTACAGTAAAGAATGGAATCTGCTTCTGGGTGGAGACTTGCCACGGACAAAAGCCACTTCCAACATTAATCACAGACTTTTTTTTTTTTGAAATGAGCAGTGCTGAGTGCAGAGAGATCTGGCTGGGAATAAATGACAGTTGAGTGTTCATTCCTAAACAGGATATTCATACCACCCTTTCTCTTTGGCTCAGGGAACATTGTGGAATGGGATGCAGAAGGAACATAAGAAGGACTGTGAACATTCTGGGCATGGCACTGCCATTGCAATCCTAACACCCGAGGTTGCTACCACTTGGCCTTCACAGGACTGCGCCTGTCAACAGTCTATCATAGGGCAGGGAGGAGCTCATGGGGCCTTACTGCCTTTTTTGCTCAACTATTAGTTTAGCTACTGGTGGATTCTGAGGAAAGGCAGAAATTTTCTTCAGTTGCATGTATCCACCAGATACCAAGGAACCCATGTTCAAACAGATGACCCTGGTCTTAGTTAGGGTTTCTATTGCTGTGATAAAACACCATGACCAACAAGCAAATTGGGGAGGAAAAGGTTTATTTGGCTTACATTTCCACACTAAGGAAACTCAGGACAGAAATTGAAAAAGGGCAGGATCCTGGAGGTAGGAGCTGATGCAGAAAACCACGGAGGGGTGTTGCTTAGTGGCTTACTTCCCATGGCTTGCTCAGCCTGATTAATTTTGCCCACAATGGGTTGGCCCTCTCCTCCCAATCAATCACTAATTAAGAAAATGCTAATTAACAAAACACTAATTAAGAAAAATGAAGATATTTCCTCAATTGAGGTTCTCTCCTTTCAGATAACTCTAGTTTGTCTATCACAAACTAGTTGACACAAGACTAACCAGCACAGGCCCAGTTAAACTCAGCAGGTCACAGAACAAGACAGAAACACATAAATGCCAAAAAGGAACTTGTTGGGAAGGGGTGTGTTGATAGGCCTGGAAAGGAAATAAGAAGGGCTGGGGGAATCAGCAGTGTATATCATATACATGTATGAAATTGTGATTTGGCCATCAAAATTTATTATAAAACTATTGAGCTCCAATGAGCTGTGTGTTTCAGCTTGAATGGTAGAAGAAAATACTTTTAGAAATATTTTTGATAATACTTACAGATACTCATGAGAAATTGTCCTGAATGGCTTCAGTGCAATAGAAATTTGCTTTGTGAAAACAAAGCAATGTTTGAGAATTTCAAAGACTATGAAGATGTAAATAAAACATTTGAAAGGTAAGAGATGTGAAAACACAAAGAGAAAGATTGCATGATCACTGGAGTAATTAACTTGATTTGTTTAAAAAGAACACTGAAAGTGCAAATATGAAACTATATCAAAACTGAGTATTTGCTCAGTTGAAAGTCTTGAAATAATGAGGGCTTTAAATAATCTAGTATGAAAGAACATCAACACAATGGTGGTGTAACCAAATGTATTGGCTTTATAACATACTTGGCAAAACATTCATGTGATTTATAGAAATATTGTTACTATCTTTGCAGCAGGACGCTAAATTCTTCATTCATTTTAAACATAGAGCAATACCTTCTGAATATTTGTTTCACAGGTAGGAAGGATCACAAATGTGTGGGAAAGTCGGATTGCCACGACAAAGTAGAACAAGGATGGAGTCACTAGACCAGAATTTGGTGTGTGACTTATCTTGTGGACTTGTAGAGACTCAGCTGTAATGCAACAGATAGCTATAAGACAAGAGCAAGGGTCTCTTTGTTATGGGCTTCTCTGGCTTCAAAATAGTGTTAAATTAACCTCCGCAGACATATTCATGGTCTAGGTTTCCGAGAGTCTGTAACATAATTGCATAGAACACATCCAGATTAGGGACAGGCAAGAAAGGAGCAAGGTGCACTTCCTGACCTAGCTATTGAACAAGAAAGAAGAGGTCTGAACCAGGCTAGTTACTGGGAAGAACGTGTTGATTTCTGAGGTGGTATACTGGGAGTGTTTATAAAGGGAGCAATAGCACAACTGTTAACATTTGTTCCTGGCACAAAGGCACCTTGGAGTGAGGCTCAAAACAATTTTGATCTGTAAAGCCTGGGACCTAACAATGATTTTGCTTTTTTCCAAAGTCTTTCTTACCTCACTTGGGGAGCCCAGTTGACTGGTTTTACCGAAGTAGTACTTGGAAACAATAGCAAGTATCATGAGAAAATGAGGCATTGTAGGAGGAACCAGGGCAGAACACTCATGCCCATGTGATAGGTACCATGACTAAGGCTTGCAAACAATACAAGGAGTGCAGAAAAGGGGCCAGGCAAGTTTCCTATAAAAATACGTGTGTGATTTACATCCTGAAGGAAAGACAAAGAGCTAGACATAACAGGAAAATGCAAAGCTTAGGAATTCGAGAATACAATGCAGCAGTACCACACACTCAGAATGCCTTAGCCAAGCAGGTGTCCATGTATACATGGATATTCACTTGGCAGTTAGTGCAGAGATTGATGGCTGGTCAAGTGAATAAGCTACTGCTGAATGTTCAGCTTTTAATAGGATACTCACATAACCCTTTACAAGGCTCAAGGAACATCAAAGAAGAGGTAGCTGATGAGCTGGATGATGGGGAGATGGGGTATATTATGGGCTGTGGCATTGATTTCATGAGCGCCAAAATTATAGCACCTCTGATTGCCTGTATAAGGTCTGTACAAGACTGAACCTCTTAACATTCATTCCTAAATGGGTGAGGGTTTCATGGGTCCCAGCCATTCCCCAAGGGAGATAATGGCAATGGAGTGTTGCTGAACGCTGTCTTCAGTGGGGTAGCCTAACAGGGGGTTACTCATACTCCAGAGAATAGCTCAACACAAAAGCTCATATGCTTAGCTCCGGTTAAGCCCCATGGAGCATAAACTGAAAACACAAACAATAGCAAAAGACTTGACAGTGGAATGATGACCTGGTGGAAAGATGGGGACAGCTGGAGGCGGAGGAGATAGAATGGGGTGTTAGTGATGAGTGTATCCTATACATGAATCAAACTCTCTAAGAATTAGTTACTTAAATGTTTCAGAAAAGAAACACAGCAACAAGAGTGACAATATACAGAAGGGAACTGGACGTGGAGGGCAAGTATTTTTAGATGGGAAAAGCTTGAGCACGTTCTATTTTGAGAGTAATGATTACATAGGTACAGAGAAATACTGCGAATGTGAGATAAGGCCGTGAATGACTGGTAGGATAGTCAAGATTTAGGACAGCAGCTTTCAACCTGCAATCAGGTAATTACATTAGGATTCATAACAGTAGCAAAATTACAGTTATGAAGTAGCAATGAAATAATTTTATGCTTGGGGGGAGGGGTTCACAGCAATGTGAGGAACTGTATTAAAGGGCCACAGAACTAGGAAGGTTGAGAACCAGTGTTATAGGATGTTAGAAAGAGCTACTATCAAGGCGATGGCGTTCAGGAGGGAGATGTAACCCTGAATGGAATGTGTTCATTTGTCGCTTTAAGGCATTATATAAAACGGGTGGAAATTTATGTTTGTAGGTGGAGGAGGAGTAGGTGGGGGTGAGCAAGGTGTCAGATGGCAGTGTTGATTTACTCACAGTGCAGATTTGAGGTGGCCTCTGAAAGTGAATCAAGAGGATGTGGTTATGTATAACTTGAAGAGACTGATGACTTTTAAAATTCTGACATTAGAGGACTATAAAAGAATGGTATTTAGGAATTCAGTGCCAGGACTGGTCCCAAGAGTGAGTGGTGTGTGAGCTTATCCAGAAGAAGTCACCATACTGGAGAAGCTTAGTGTTTGAACTGAGACAGAGATGAGGTTTAGTGAGAGAAAAATCAAAGGAGAAGTGGAATTCAGTTCAAGAGAAACAATGAAATGATGGGCCATGAGACTTGTGCTGATCAGGTTTTTTGTTTTGTTTTTATTTGTTGGCCAATTTGACCCAAGCTAAAGTCATATGGAAAGAGGGAACCTTAGTTGAAAAAATGCCTCTATCAGATTGGCTTGTGGGCAAGTGCGTGGGGGCAAGTTTTGATCAGTGATTGATGTGGCACGGCCCAACCCACTATGAGTGGTGCCATTCCTGGGAACATGCTCCTGGGTTCTATAAGAAAGCAGACTGTGCAAGCCACGAGGAGCAAGCCAGTAAGCAGCACACCTCCATGACCTCTGCATCAGCTCCTGCCTCCAGGTTCCTGCCTTGAGCTCCTGCCCTGACTTCCCTCAGGGGCGGACTACAAGCTCTAAGATGAAATAAACCCTTTGCTCCACAAGTTGCTTTTGATATCTGTCCCAGCAATAAAAAGCAAAATTACATGGGAACAAAGGATACAGGAAAGGACTAATAGTGTTGGAAAAGTTGAAGAGGGTAAAAGGCCTTAGCTTGTGGAGAGGCAGACTTCTTGTAAATAAAAGCAGAGCTAGATGTACCACTATGCATATAACTAAATCACGAAATTGGTGTGGTAGAATTTAAATGTTTAAAGGTAGGAGCTAGGGAAATGGCTTAATGGATTAGCTAGAGTGTTTGCTATCAAGCACAAGGATTGGAGTTCAAATCCCCAGCACCCACTTTAAAAGCTGGGTATGACTGCACGTATGTATAACTCCAGCATTGGGGGAGACAGACAAGTGGAGGCTGGGAGCTCTCTGGCCAGTTAGCCTAGCCAAAACCAGTGAGCTTCTGGTAAGATCATAAGATCTGTTGGAGACATTATGAAGTTTTCTCAGTCCAGTTTGGCATGTTCATTGGGCATCCTTGTTCAGCTCATGTTTGGGTGGCCATGTTGGTGTGAGTAGGTGAAGTGTAAGAGCAGACAGAACATTGGAAGGAGGCAGCTACTGCCCAGCTCTAGGTGAGAGTTGCCATTTGGAAGGATAGGCCTTGATTGCTAGAAATTTCCATTTTTAGGAGAAATGGTAAATCTTTTTAAAAAATGTGAAATGTCCCATTTTCAAATATTGGCAAGTAGTTTTAAAAAATACTGTGAAGGCCAAACAAAGCAATTTTTCTACAAGCTGCCAGTTTGCAACCTCTAGAATAGAAAGGATTGTGTCCAGACATTCTGAGATGCAAAGCAAAGGCTACTTTTAAAATAATAGTGAATATCTTTATTTCTTCCTTCCTAGACTTTGATGGAGATCA
Source organism: Rhynchomys soricoides (assembly GCA_019843965.1). Classification (NCBI taxonomy): domain Eukaryota; kingdom Metazoa; phylum Chordata; class Mammalia; order Rodentia; family Muridae; genus Rhynchomys; species Rhynchomys soricoides. The sequence goes on from JADRCH010007448.1 coordinate 45,674, forward strand.
TCACAGTAATTTGATCAGGTAACAGGGCTCCTGGAAAGTTAAGAACCAACCAGTTGTACTTGGCACTCAAGATGAAACCTAATTTGCCATCACTTTTCTGTCCTTTCAAGATCATTTTGGAGTCCTTTGAACTCTCTTTGGTCTTTATGAAAAAGAACAGGGATGCTGTAATGTTCCGATTCAGTTTTGCCTTTCCAGACTTTTCAGGTGAGCATTCATGTTGAATGTGTGCTTTGTATATTTTCAGAAACCTCTTCCCACCAGCAACTGTGTTTTCAAATTTTCCAGCAGTGTGCTCAGAAGTTCTGAGTGGGAACCAACAGAAGGCTGAAGGTGAACAAATGAAGTCTTTCATCTGGTCCTAGGTATGCCTGGCTTATAGCAACTTTGCCATTAAGACTTCAGAGGCTGTTTGCTGCCTGGAACACTGAAAGGCTGTTAAACAGCTCCTGCCTTTTAAACCAAGTGGAAGATGATTGGAGCCTTCTAGACGAAAGTAGGAGTTGAAAATGTCATGCATGTTTAACTATATGCCTCTTGAGCTCGTTTACTGAACTATGCTCTTGTTTTTGTTAAATCTTTTTAAGTTTGCGCATTCTTGCTATTGGGTAATCTTTCCTGTGGGTATTTAAATACCCCAATAAGTCATCCCTATTCAAATTCCTCCTGTAGTACATTTCTAACTTCTTTTATAAGCCAGTGGTTCTTTGCTGAAACTGTTTTCAGTTCTTCACCCCATGAGATTCTCTGGGCCAGCTGTTTCCATTGCCTGTGCAGTAAGCCCCCAGGCCACATTCACGTGGCAGGAGGGGGAAAGGGAACAGCTGAAGCTGGAACCCCCAGCGGCATTAGCTGCCAAAATCCACTTGACTCTGACGCAATGCAACTTCAGTCTCCATTTGTAATTTGTTCCTGTTCTACTTTTCCTTTTCAGCCTCTGCCACGTTCTCCTTACCCTCGCTCACCCCACAGTTTCTGCCCACAATCCTCAGGGTTCTGAGGTACCCGGCCTGCTTGACTCTGCACAGGATCCAATTTGCCAGCTTTGCTGTGAATCACCCGTTCCTCTTGATCATGGTCACACTTGCTCGTAAGAGGCCCTGGTCTCTGCTCCCGACTAGCTCCCCACATGTTACTGTCTTTGGCTCTGGGTTCAGTTGTCTGTCTCTGGCTGCCTGCCTGACCCACATTGCCTTAATGCCTGGTGTGTCATAGATTGGCTGATTTTCTGTGACACCTGAAACAATAAGAAGCTAAGGAGTCCATGACTTGTCTGTTTCTCCCTAGTTTTCTTTGTCATATCCTTAAGTGGCCTCAAATTGCAAATAAAACTTTCCAGGTACCTGGCAATCTGGACTTTAGTTAAGCGCCAGAGTCAGGGTTAAGACTGGCAGAAGTGACCATGTAGAAAGAACACTTTTCTTCACATGGTGGGGAAACTTGTTTATGGCGATCCTAAATGGAGAGACAGCCTTTGGATTTGAGTAGAGTGATGTATTTTGTGTGTTTTCATGGATGATTTTGATGCTGGCCTTCTCATTTACCAGAGATAATCCAGTCCTCGATGACTGAAAAATAGTTTTTCAGAGGAATGATGGCTCCTTAACAAATTTCATTATTTTAATCTGCCACATTTTTGTTTTCTAAATATAGTCTATTTGCTTACAAATGAAAAGATTTGCATCCGTTTTAGATATCTTCATTTGTTTAACATCTTCCTTGAGACCGAATTGATTATTTCTTGGTTGAAATGTCAAAATATGTCAACAACATGACAAATATTAGAGCTATATTAAAATTTTTATCATTTTATTTTATGTGCATGGTTGTTTTGCCTGCAGACCTGTTTGTGTACCACTTACATACCTGGTGTCTGTGGCAGCAAGAAGAGGGTTTCAGATCCCCTGGAACTGGAGTTACAAATGTTTGAAATTGAGAGTCTCAAAAAGGGAGCTGGGAATAGTATTAGGGTCCCCTGGAAGAGCAGCCAGTGCTCTTAACGACTAAGTCATCTCTCTCTCCAGCTTTCTATCTTGAAAAGTTAAGATAATTTATCAACTTTATTTTTAATCACACAATTAGAAAATTAGCACATTACTAATAATATTAATGCCAATAGTAAATATGATTATGTTTTTGCTATGGGCTAGGTACCACACTAAGAGCTTTGTATGCTATACAAAACTTGCAGCAAAACTGATGTAACTGGAAAATTATTGCTAAATGGAATATAAAAGACTCAGAAAGACTCAGGCCCAAATACATCACATTTTCTCCCATATGAAGAACCTAGACTTTAAATTACGTGTGTGTGTGTGTGTGTGTGTGTGTGTGTGTGTGTGTGTATGATGGGGTTGTGAAGCTGGAAAGACAATAAGAGGGAAGGAAGAGATCTTAAAGAAGGAAGGAAATAGAGAGTATAAAGGAATGCATGTTATAAAGACAAACTGGTATAGTCCCTATACAAATCAGTGTGGACATTCCTCAGAATTGAAAATCAATTTCCCTCAAGATTCAGCTATACTGCTCTTGGACATATACCCAAAGGACTGTATATCTTACTATGGAGACACTTGCTTATGCATGTTCATTTTGGCTCTAGTTTTAACAGCCAGAATTTGGAAACTGCCTATATGTCCATCAACTGATGAAAAGATAATGAAAATATAAACATTCACACAATGAATTATTATCCAGCACTTGATAGAAACAAAGTTATGAAATTTGCAGGCAAATCGATGAGGCTAGAAAGAACCATCGTGAGTGAGATAACCCAGATTCAAAGAGACAGGTAGTGCATGCTTTCTCTTATATGTGGACTTTTGCTTGTAAGCTTTAGATATGTGTGTTCCAATCTGAATAACATGAGAGGTTAGGTATCTAGTAAGGGACCAAGCAGAGAAGGTGCTCTTCTAAGGAAGGGGAAATGGAATACAGTGTTATAAAGAGATGATGATAATTATTCAACAAGGGAGCCAAAATTGTAAAAGAGAGCAAGGAGGGGCAAATGGGAGGGTTTGCCGGAATTAATGAGAAGGGAGAAATTATGTAATTATATTGTAATCCTAAAAAATTTCTTTTAGTATTAGGGTTCAAACATGAGCTAGGCCAGGCAGTGGTGGCACACGCCTTTAATCCCAGCACTTGGGAGGCAGAGGCAGGTGGATTTCTAAGTTCGAGGCCAGCCTGGTCTACAGAGTGAGTTCCAGGACAGCCAGGGCTACACAGAGAAACCCTGTTTCGAAAAACCAAAAAAAAAAAAAAAAAAAAAAACCCAAAAAACCATGAGCCAGGCATGTGTGTTGAGTGCTTTCCCACTGACCTGCAGCTCCACCTTTTCCCTTATAATTTTTAAATGAAAATATAATAATAATCATTTTATACATTATATTCTGATCATGGTTCCCCTCCCTCATCTCTTATTTGTTTCTCCCCACCTCTCCATCTACTAGCTTCACAAGTTCTCTTTTTAGAAAACAGCAGCAAATACAACAACAACAACAACAACAGAACCTGCAACCAAACAACCAAACAACCAAAACCAAAGCCTAGTTAAAAATGAAGTTTCATTGTGGTAACAGAAAAGCACATCTATGTGTCATTTGGCACAAGTGTCAATTCTCTAGTTACATGGCAACCTTACTTACTGTGGTGGTTTGAATATGCTTGTCCCAGGGAGTGACACTATTAAGAGGTGTGGCCATGTTAGAGTAGGTGTGGCTTTGTTGGAGTAGGTGCGTCACTGTGGGGGTGGGCTTTGAGACCCTCCTCCTAGCTGCCTGGAAGCCAGTCTTCTAGTTGCCTTCCAAACAAGGGATAGAACTCTCAGCTCCTCTAGTGCCATGACTGCTTGGATGCTGCCATGGTTTGCACCATAATGATAATCCACTGAACCTCTGAACCTATAAGCAAGCCCTAATTAAACGTTGTCATTTATAACAGTTGCTATGGTCATGGTGTCTCTTCACAGCAATGGAATCCTAAGACAAGCCTTAAGTAGTTTGTTCCTTGGGAGGACAAAATTTAGAATTTCCTGTTACTCGTCATGATCAGCCAATTACTTGCCATTGCTTTCATGGATAGCTGTGTTTTTTAAGCATCATGGTTGGCCTTCTTTGGCTCAATATGTTTTGAATGCTCAAATTATTTTTGAAAGAGACCCCTCATTTTGATTAATGTATTTCTTGTTCTTAGATGATAATCAGATTAGTCTTTTAGAAGGTGCCATTGCTAACTGGAAAAACCCAGATCAATGAAAGGCTCCCCCTCACCCCTTTAAAAGGCCAAGCAAACAAATGGCTGAATTTGCAACCTTCTCTCTGTCTCAGATTAGAACTGGAGTGTCAGTGCTTTCTTAAGGAGAATAAAGGAAATCATCACCACTGAAGCCACTGCTGTACACGTTAGATTCACTCCTTAACATTAAGTTGGACCAGTAGAGACACTAAATTTGCAACGTAAAGCTAAGGACATTTAGCTTTTAAAAGATCTTTGGTTGTCTCTGCCTCAATTAGTAATGAGCAAAGTGTCTCTGAACAATATTTTTTTGTTTCTACAGTTCTATTGAACAATCTTATTCCTGCTTAAAAAAACCCCACCTTTTATCTTTTGTTTGTTTCTTTTGAAGAGGTAGAAATCTTTTAAAAACACATTAAAAAAACATTTGTACCTAAGCATTTGTCTTTATCTCACAAGAGAGATTTTAGGTTAAAAAAACAGTCTGTTTTTTAAAAAATAGCTATACAGGTTCCCAATATTTTGAACATTGTTTTTCTTTGATTTGGCATTTGTAATTGTTGTAGACTATGGACTCTTTAAAGAGATTTTAATCAGAGGAAAAAGAGATAAAAGGGAAAGTAGAATAGGAGGATTAAATGGAGAGGGGATAGGAGGGCAGGATGAAGGAGGGAATGTGGGGACGGAAAGCTAACACTAAATAAAGGCCCTTTGAAAAGCCATATGGAAACCTACCACGGAGTATACTTCCTAAGATACATATGGAATTAAGTGGAGTCACCATATAATGGGGAAGAATATGCCCCAACTAGGTATCTTATGACACCAAGTAAAACCTCTAGTATTGGGAATAGGTTATGTCTTTTTGAGTTGGCCAAAAGAATACCATAGATACCCCAATAGATGTCACTGGCTATTACCAAGGCTATTGATTATTCTCCATAACAGTTTTGTCTTTTAGAGATTCATTGTATTTATATGTGCCTGCATGAGTTAATGTTTATTTGTTCTCTCTCTCTCTCTCTCTCTCTCTCTCTCTCTCTCTCTCTCTCTCTCTGTCTGTGTGTGTGTGTATGTGTGGTACCTGGGAAGTCCAGAGTGCATTTGAGCCCCTAGAACTAGAATTAGTGATGTGGATGCTCAGAACCTGGGTAATCTTCAAGAATGGTAATTGTTAAGTGCTGACTCGTCACTCCAGCCCTATTCATCACTGTTTTATTCATCAGTGTATATCTAATGTCCTGCATAGTCTCTGCTATATAAAAATATTGCATTAGCTTTTCCCAGAGAGAAGTGGGCAAATATCTGTATACTCCACATATGGTACCAATGACAGAAAAGAGCACAATCCTATCAAAGTCCAACTTGGTGAACTCATGAGTTCCTTGGGCTTAGGTTATCATCATGCTGTGTCCTGCCCTAAGTTCCTCCATATTGTGTGAAACAGTAGGTTTTCTGACTATGCCCTGATGGATTTTACAAGCAGTTTTTGACTGTTTTGATGATTGAGGATGAGTCTCCATGTGGGTGGATTCATGTCTGGTATCACCTACATATCAGAGATTAATAAATGACCTATCTGATGGTTGTCACCTTAAGACTTTCCTTGATATAGGATGGAGAAGGGAAGGTGGCCATTAAGTTTTCACCTATCTGTGAATGTCTTTAAGAGCAATACGACAGTTAGCTTTTCTCTGTCCTTACAGCAAGAGTCATATGGCAGACAGCTATGGAAGTTCAGGGACTACACAACTTAATGTAAGATGGTGATGGTGTCTAACTCCTAAGTCTAGAATACACCATCTGGAAACATCATTTAAATTTATTTATTAGCTTCAAGTGTAGTTTTTTAAGTTAAGAATCTCTGGGGACTTTAGGGACCCTTCCTCTTATTGAGATGCCTTGTCGAGCCTCCCCGTCTTATTCTATCTTGTTTTGTCCTGTATGGCTGTCATATCTTGGAGACTTGCTCTTTTCTGAAGAGGAAACAGAAAGGGAATGGGTCTGCGGGAGAGGGGAGGTTGTAAAGGGGGCTAAGAGGTGACAAGGGAGGGGAAACTATGACTGGGATGTATTATATGAGAGAAGAATTTATTTTCAATAGAAAGCTAAAACAAAAAATAAAAGCTAATCTAAAAAAATGAATTAAAAATAAATTAAAAAGGAAGCTCTGGGGTATTTCTTTGACTTTCCTATTTTTAGGAAAATAAAGGCAATTGTGTATAGGTTGTCCATGTGCTGTGCTTCGGGAAGCTGTAGGTTCCACTCAGACTTTAGTCACTAGTGCTATTAGTACTATTTGTTAGTCAGCTGATACTTTCTAAAACACGGTAACATGGGCAAGTGTTATACTACTTATTTTCATCATCTATTATTTTATCAGCATTAAAGGGAGAAATTGAAGGCTTAGAGGAATAAAGTCACTTGCCAAAAAATCACATAGGAAAGAAGTGATGGAATTTTGTTTCTATTACAGGTTTGTTCTATGCTGAAACTAGTTTATTTTCTTTCTTTGTTTCTTTCTTTGTTTCTTTCTTTGTTTCTTTGTTTCTTTCTTTCTTTTAGAACAATGTTATCTTTCACCTAATCTGACTATGGATACAACTTTGCTACAGTTTGTATATGGCATATTTCATGTCAAGAATTGGTGATAGGAACGATCAAAACAAATATGAACATATCCGGGCAGTGGTGGCGCATGCCTTTAATCCCAGCACTCAGGAGGCAGAGGCAGGCGGATTTCTGAGTTCGAGGCCAGCCTGATCTACAGAGTGAGTTCCAGGACAGCCAGAGCTACACAGAGAAACCCTGTCTCGAAAACAAACAAACAAAACAAAACAAAACAAACCCCAAAACCCAAATATGAACATATAAGAGAGATCCTTGCACCTCCAAGATTTTTGCTGCACTATTCACAATAGGCAGGCCGTGGAACAAGCTTACATGTCCATCAGCAAGTGAATGGATGATGAAAATGTGAGACATATACACATTTTATTCAGCCATAAAGAATAAATGAAACAGTAACATTTGCTGGGAAATGCATGGAACTGGAGACCATTTTTTTTTGTTGTTAACCACAATAAACTAGACTCAGGAAGACAAATGCCATAGATTCTCTCATGCAGACTCTAGATTTAATGTGTGTGTGTGTGTGTGTGTGTGTGTGTGTGATGGAAGTAGAAGGAGGGAGATCTTTTTTATTGGATATTTTCTTTATTTACATTTCAAATGTTACTCCTTTCCCAGTTTTCCCTCCATAAACCCCCTATCCCGTCCTTCTACCCACCCACCCACCCATTCCTGCCTCACCACCCTGGTATTCCCCTACACTGGGGCATCGAGCCTCCACAGGACCAAAGGCCACTCCAAGGAGGAAGATCTTAAGGGTATGTGAAGGACACAGTGAGGAATGGAATACATGTGACAATGAAAGCAGGAAAAGAGACCATTTGGGAGGAGGGAGTGGACCATCAAGAGAGGGGCAAGAAAGATAACGAGGGCTATGGTGGAGCAGGATGAAATAGAGCAAAGTGAAATGACACATGTAACTTTAATTTTTAAAAAGTCTTATTTTTAATGATGGTTTTTAAACGTTTTAACATCTCTTGTAACCTACCACCCACCAGAGGTAGTGAAAAAGAAAGGAGAAGGGAGAAGTAGACCTGTTTAGAAAGAGTTTTTAGAGTAATTCTCATCTGAGTTGTCTGGAAATCAGCAGTTCAGTTCATAGGTTAGTAGAGGCAGTGGCAGCTTGATCCACTCGCAAATACTTTACAGATAGATCAGCAGTCCAGTTCTGTAGAGTTGGGTTAGCAATGACCTAGTAGAGACAGCCAGGCCTCAATCTAGCTCAAGTTAGTAGGAGGGACCAACAGGAACACGAGGAGAAGTTCTCTGCTATGTCTCTCTCAGAGCAGCAAAGATCAGAGAAGACTCGAGACCCACAAGCATTGCAATAGCTGTACCAGCAAGCCAAGCTCTGCCTCTGTCACTCTGTGGAGTCCTATTTATGCCCACTAAACATCACTGGTCCTCCACATGCCTTGTCTCAGCATGGGTCTTGCCTCAGCAAAACACCATCCAACTGACTTTCCAAAGAACCCTTAGTTTCCTCTTTACATATATGCATGAAATTTCACAATGAAATTCATTATTTTGTATACTCTATAGAAAAGACAAAGTGAATTGAGTGACCCAAGATTTGTGGCTACAGACTCTTTCTTTTAGATCAACACATACCTAGATTTGGGTAATAGTACAATCACTTCTCCCCCCCCCTTTTCCCTTTTCCTTTTTTATTGTTGTTGCTTGGTCTAGAACCCAGTGTCTCATGTACAGTAAGCGTATACTCTACCATTGAGCAAAACTCCCAGATCTAGAGAAACATGGTTTGAGTGTCTAGTCTGGCTGGGATCAGGGAAGACTTAAACATGGACAATTTAAAAAGAAAACACCTTATGCCTCCTGGAGAAATTAAAATATAAAAAAAGAGGTTGATTGTCCATTGCACGAGTCAGAGAGGAGACAAGTCAGTATTTCTGCTGGCCCTTCTCCCAGCAAGTGTAGATCACACTGTCCTACCTGCTAAGCACATACAAGTAGATAATGCAGATGAAATTATTTTCTTTGTAAAACTAAAATTTCAGTGAGGTTGTGAGACAGACATACACATGGGAGAGCTCTTAAACTTGAACTGGGGAAGTATGGAAGGAAGTAGGGCAGGAGGGAGTGTGGCGTCAAGCTGAAGAGTTTGATCAGAGGTCAAGCTTATCAGTTACTCTTCTCTGACCGTGTCCTAGGAACAGTGCAAAATCATTTGTTTTCTTCGTGATACTGAGAATTAAAACTAGGGCCTCATATATATTAGTAAACTTTCTACTACCAAGTCATTCCTATACATCAAATATGGGAGACAGAGTCTCACACTGTAGATTGTCCTCGTTTTACCATGTAGCCTAGGGTGACCTTCAGTTTATAGCAATCCTCCTACCTTAACCTCCAAGTGATGGATTAAAGACATGAGCTATCATACCTGGCTTCTCTAAGCAATTTTATTTTTGACAATAATAATCACAGTTTATTACCACCCCCCCCACTGTTTTTAGCTCTCTTGGAACTTATAATGTAGACCAGGTTGGTTTTGAACTCACAGATATCTACTTACCTTTGTTTCCTTAGTGCTGGTATTAAAGGCATGCTTTAACATGCCTGGCTATTATTAAAACCTCTTTATAGAGGATACTGTGCTGGGCAGGTGATACATATTATCTGCTTTGAAAGTAGATTGTCGCTATTTTACAGATAAATTAGCTGTGGTTCAGACTGGCTGAGTAATGGCCTAAGATCAGGCTGCCAATGTAAGATCTGAGATTCAAACATGGTTGATTTTTTTCTAAAATCAGCTCCTTTTATATATGAGAAGGTGACTTGCAATAAAAGAAAGAGAAACTTACATGTAGGTAAAAAGATGTTGAAGACCATTAGTGAACAAACATGCTGAACTCACAACCACAATGACACAATGTCATGCATTACTTCATGTCTTAGTTAGGGTTTTACTGCTGTGAGCAGACACCACCACCAAGGCAACTCTTATAAGGACAACATTTAATTGAGGCTGACTTACAGGTTCAGAGGTTCAGTCCATTATCATCAAGGTGGGAACATGGCAGCATCCAGCAGGCATGGTACAGGAGGAGCTGAGAGTTCTGCATTTTCATCTGAAGGCTGCTGGCAGAATACTGGCTTCCAGGCAGCTAGGGTGAGGGTCTTAAAGCCCACACCCTACTTCGACAAGGCCACACCCACTCCAACAGAGCCATACCCTCTCATAATGCCACTTCCTGGGCCAAGCATAGACAAACCATTACACTTCACTATTTTATTTAACACTTTTTTATTCTTAATTTTTAATTGGATATTTTATTTGTTTACATTTCAAATGTTATCCCCTTTCTCGGTTTCCCTTCTGCAAACCCCCTATCTCATCCCCTCTTACCCTGCTTCTATGAGGGTACTCCCCCACCCTCCCACCCACCCACTCCTGACTCACTACCCTAGCATTCCTCTACACTGGGGCATTGTGCCTTCACAGGACCAAGGCCACCGCTCCCATTGATGCCAGATAAGGCCCCTTTAGGTCCTCCAGTTCTTCCTCTAGCTCCTCCATTGGGGTCTCTGTTCAGAACAATGGTTGGCTGCGAACATCCCCATCTGGATTGGTCAGGATCTGGTAGAGCCTCTCAGGAGACAGCTGTATCAGGTAAGCACTTTTGGCATCAACAGTAGTGTCTGCAAGTGGGATGCATCCCCAGGTGGGGCAGTCTCTGGATCGCCTTTCCTTCAGTCTCTGCTCTACTCTTTGTCCCTGTATTTCCTTTAAACAGGAACAATTCTGGGTTAAAATTTTGGAGATGTGTGGGTGGCCGCATCCCTCAAATGGGGGGTCATGCCTAACCTCTGGATATGGTCTCAACAGGTTCTCCCTCCCCTTTGTGGGGTATTTCAGCTAATCTCATCCTCTGGGGTCCTGGGAGGCTTTTGCTTTCCTGACATCTGGGACTTTCTGGTTGCTGCCAGCATTTTTCTTTTCTTTTCTTTTCTTTTCTTTTCTTCTCTTTTCTCTTTCTTTCTTTCTTTCTACCTTCCTTCCTCCTCTTCGTTTTTCTCTCTTTCCTTCCTTCCTTCCTTTCCTCCCTCCCTTCCCCCCTCTTTCTTTATTGTTTTCTTGTTTGTTTTTCGAGACAGGTTTTCTCTGTGTAGCCCTGGCTCTCCTGGAACTTGCTCTGTAGACCAGGCTGGCCTCGAACTCAGGGATTTACCTACCCCTGCTTCCCAAATATTGGAATTAAAGACATGAGTCACCATCTCCTGGATCAATTTTTCTTTTTCTCTTTTTCGTCTTTTTAAAAATCAAATCATCCACACCCCTTATTTTTTTCACATCCATCCTCCACCTTCTCCCAAAACCTGCACTATGACTCTTTCCCAACTTCATGCTTTCGAACTTTTTTTAAATGGAGTACAGTTAGTGCTGTCAGTATTTGCATAGATAAAGGCCACTTACTGGAGCCTGGGTAGCCTCTCAGGGCCTGTTTCCCTGAAGAAAACCAACTCTCTCTCAGTAGCCATCAATTGTCAATAACTCTTTAGAAAGAAGTGTGATTTTATTACCTCCCCCCCCCACACACATTTAAGGCTTGGATTTTGTCTGGCTTAATTTTGTGTGTACTATTACAGCTGCTATGAGAATTCGTATGTGAAACAGCCCTCTAATGTCCAGAAAACATTATTTTACTGCAGCCACCCACTTCTCTTGCTTTTGCAATCTTTCTGTTTCCTCTTCCATGATGATCCTTGAGCCTTGGAAAGAAGGTCTCTTTCCTTGGTCCAAGCACTTAGTCTCTCATTTTCAGCATATTGCATGTTTGTGTGTCTCTATATTAATAGCCATTAATGGCAAAACATATTTATCACAAGGGTTGAGATCTTACGGGTATAAACATAAGCTCCTAGGTGTCAGCTTAATACTATGTTTATTTAGCAAATTACAGTTTTTCTACCCGAGGACCTATGATCTGACCAGCCACTGGTTCTTAATTCAGGTAATGGTATCAGGTATGAATCTTGTAGTGCAGGCCTTAAGCAAGCAAGCAAACAATATTGTTTACTTCCATAACATTTGTGTCACTGTCACACCAGTGGACATATCTTGCTAGGCCAGTGGTTATATATAGCTCACAAGATTCACAGATGGGTAAGACTGTTGATTAACTTTCTCCCTCCAAGAACATGCATAGAACCTGCCAGGACCATTAAAACTAGCAAGTAGAGATGGACCTTCTGAGGAATTCACTATCAGTTTGACTTCTCTGTGTCCTATGATTCAAATATGTGCTATCTTCAGAAATAGGGACAGTACTATCAAGTTTGACAATAACCAAAAGCCATGCCAATAGCTTATAATGTTTGAGGATCTATATGACTCTCTCTGGCCAACAACTCAAAAAGAGGTACCTTAGACCTGGAACTTGACTTTTATTTGTTATTTCCATAACTCACACTGAAACTTAATTGTCCATGTGATAGCATTAAGATGTGGGACCTTCAAAGAATAATTAGGCCATGAGAGATGTAAGCTCAAGAGCGTGATTGGTTCTGATTGGCTCTCCTCTGTTCTTGTGCTTTGTGAGAAATCATATTCCCCTTTCTAGGGGATATAGCTTTTTAGGCAGCATCATGGAAGGTGAAATTTGGCTCTTACCAAACAATAAATTGCTATTGCATTGATACTGAATATCTCAGCATCTTAAACTTTAAGAGATAAATTTCTGTTCCTTATAAATTACTCAGTCATAGTCATCCTGACTAAAACAGTAAAATATAGGCCATTGAAATCACTGGTAGAACTTTGTTCATAGCAGCCATATTTATAATAGCCAGAAGCTGGAAACAACCCAGATGTCCCTCCACAGAGGAATGGATACAGAAAATGTGCTACATTTACACTATGGAATACTACTCAGCTATTAAAAGCAATTACTTCATGAAATTTGTAGACAAATGGATGGATCTTGAAAATATCATCCTGAGCAAGGTAACGCAGTCACAAAAGAATGAACATGGTATGTACTCACTGTTAAGTGGTTATTAGCCTAAAAGTTTGAAATACCCAAGAGTCACTTCACAGCAACAGTAGGGCGGAATGTGAGGTCCCAGATGGAGGACTTGGAGAAGGGACTGAAGGAGCTGAGGGAGTTTGCATCCCCAGGGAGGCTGCAATAGTGGCAACTGGCCTGACCCCCCAATACTCCTGGAGACTGATCCACCAACCAAAGAATACACATGGAGGAACCCATGGTGCTGGCCACAAATGTGGCAGAGGAGGGTCTTGTTAGCCATCAGGGGGAGGAGAGGCCCTTGGGCCTGAGGGTGTTAGATCCCCCAGTATAGGAGAATGCCAAGGAGGGAAGATGAGAGTGGGTGGGTGGGTGGGGGAATACCTCCATAGTGGCATGGGGAGGGCAGAGGGAATGGGGAGGTTCCAAAGGGGAGATCTGGAAGGGGGGAAACATTTGAAATGTAAATAAAATATGAAAAATAAAAAAAGAGATCACTGGTAGAATGAAAAGTAGACAATCAAACAAAAGCACTACTCAATCGTGCTACACTAAGTCTTATCTATGACATGGAAAACTGGACAACTCATGTACTACTTGTATAAATATATATATATATATATATATATATATACACACACATATATATATATAATAACATGGCTACAGTGTAACAGTTGATCAATTTTGTATAAATTAAATAATATATCTATTACATAATCTAGCATTATACCCTTGTTATTCAAGAAAAATAAAAATTCTTGTTAACAAAAGAGTTGTATACAGATGTCTATTATAGTTTTCATATTAATGCTAAGATGGAAATAACTCAAATTTTCTTCAATAGTTATATGGGTAAACAATAAAATGTCTATATAACAATACATTCCCCAAGCAATGACTATGAGTGAATTATGGATATATACAAGTACATGGTACCTCACAGACATCATGTTAAACAAAAAAGCTAACCTTAAAAAGCATGTACCATATCATTTAATTTACATGAAATTCTAGAATAAGAAAACAAATTTATATTTATAGAAATATGATGAGTATATTCCTGTGTGGGTGAGATTGATTGCAAAAGGACATGGGCATGAGATAATTTTCTTTAACAATGAAAATACTTTATATCTTGATTGGAATAGTGATCATACAGATCACTTGTCAAAATTCATCGACTTGTCAAAATTCATCAACCCATACATTTATAAGTCTGTATTTTATTTCTGTAAAATGCATTTAAGTGAGTTTATTAGAAAATTATGAAGCAGTAAGATACATTATGATGCAATGTAGAATCATGTAATTCATGATGACAAAGAAAAGAGAGAGATAGAAATAGATCATTCTGAGACAATGTCTTCTTGACTGATATTTAATAAAACAGCAGGAATAAGCCAAGGCTTGGGGAAGGGCATTATGGTAGAGAAAGTAGTCTATTACAATTTGAAAGCATGAGAGGAATACCATGTTTGGGGAACTTTAGGGAGCTTAATTTGATACGTATGTATGATCCCAGGATAGTAGTGGCCAGAGTGTGTCTGAAAAGAAAGACGGGACTAGACAGCCATTGTGGTGGTAAGCATTTTATGCATGTAGAAAAAAATTACTAGGGTAATGGAAACATTGGAGATTGATGCTTTTGGAACAGTAAGTCTAAGAAGTGTGACTCTGGCTGCAGGACATAGTGACATCAATCATCTCAAACTGAGCTGAAAATCCCCTCCCTGCTGGCTAGCTATGCAGGCTGCTCTGGAAGAAAAGAATCAGTAGTCTTATCCAGAGCCAAACACTGTGCTACAATACTGACCTGCCAGGCAAGATATGTTGACTGATATAATAATATCACTGCTAGAGTAACTAAATGCTTTATGATTGAATTTGAGGCCTCTTGCACAGGAGAAGAATTTCACGCATGATACTATAGTCTTGCCCAAAAGTCCATAGCTGAGGAGGTCACAGGCTCTGTGTACAATACACTACTCTTATTTTGCTCAATGGTAATGCTGTCTAATTGTCTCTAAGTATATATGTTTCTACCTATTGACCTAGGTTTCTCTTTACCTTAGTCAAATAAGCTTCTTTTGTAGTGGGCAGGAGTCAATGAAGAGATTAAGAGACTGACTGCTTTCCCCCCCCCCATCCCCATTCAAAGCCCAAGGAACATTAGAGAAATGGAAAGAATGTAAGAGGTGAAGCATGGGGTGAAAGCCTGTAAGAGGTGAAATGCCACCTTCCAAGCACAGCATTAGTATTGAAATCATGGACACATAGCAGTGTAATTACCTGTGTGAGACATGTATAAAGTCAGTCCAAACAAAATTCTAGCATGAATATGGGAGGAGCTCCTTAGACATCACTCCTTTTAAGGAGCTATTGGCAGTTGATAGGTTCTGGGGGTGGAGGAAGTACTCTTTTTTTTATAAAAATTTTTTTTTTTGAGATTTTCATACATGATACATTGTGTTTATGTAAATTATACCTCTCTCTCTCTCTCTCTCTCTCTCTCTCTCTCTCACCTCTAGTTCTTCCCATTTCCTCTGTTATTCATGATCTGTTCTTCTGTACATACATTCACACAACCTATAGTGTTCATTTAGTGTTGTTTGTGCATAGATGTGATTAGGGCTTACCACTTGGCACTGGATGACCTATTAGCCACCTTGTGCCTGGAGGCAACTTATTCTTCCTCCCTCTGCAGTCATTGATGGCTTGTCATTCTTTATCTAAGAGTGGGGTCTTGTGAGCTTTCCCCTACCAACAATGCTACTGTTGTCATCATGCAGGTCTTCTTTAGGCAGCCATATTGTTCATATAAGACACAATGTTTGAGCAAGCAACCTTACACTTTTCACATCCTGTCTTCCACAATGTTTCTCAAGCGTTAGATGTAGGAATTGTGTTGGTAGATGTATCAGTTGAGTCTGGGTAACCCATGGTTAGTTTTTCCTCTGCATTTTGACCAGTTGTAGCTGACTGTAATGGTCTCTCCACCTCCATACTTCAAAAAGAAGCTTCTTTGATGAGGGATGAGAACTATATTGCTCTGTTGATATAAAGTCAGGTATTTAGAATACTCTTAGAAGGGAAATGGAGGGTGAACATGTTAATATTTCATTGTATATATGTATGAAATTCCTAAGATTAAAAATTATAACAAAAGTATGAATAACTGCATGTAGTGACTTTGTAAGGTGAACCAAAGAGGAAAGTTATCTTAAAAAGTCTATTGGCATAAATCTTAGCATCTAAAAAGATATTTTAAAATAGCAGAAGCAGAGAGGAAACAATGGAAGGAAAAATCTCTGACAAGACTCTTAATAATTTTAATGCAGAATCTAAGAGTGCAGATTACAGTTTTAATTCTTACAATCACAACGATTTAGGTAACATCTGCATTTGCACAAAGCCACATCTGTGTTACCCTTAAAATGTACTTATAATTCCTTTGGATAGAAATACAGAGCCTTTTGCAGAGAAGCATACAGTTGGCTTGAAAGAAAATAAATTACTGTGGGAGGAACACATTCGGAATGACCCTCTCTTTTTCAACAAGGGGATAAAGGGCTGCAAAAAAAGTTTCTGGCTTGCCAAAATAAAATTCCAGGCGAAAGCTTACTTATAAGAAGGGACAATTCAACCTCTTCAGTGCCTGAGTTTTATTTGTTTGACCTTCAGTGGAAAAAACAGGCTTAAAATACAAATAATTTTAAACCCCTGAAAAAAGACTGACAATTCTATTTTGTTCTTTTGGATTGAAATTTGGTTCAGAAAGATAAGATAACCACAAAGCAAACAAACAACATATCTTTCTGACGTTAATGTGGAATAGTGTTTTAATAGATTTATGGATACAATAGTTTATTCCTTAGGGATGTAGACTTTTATATGGTTGTCTATTTTGGTTGTGTTCATTTCAAGAGCCTCTTTTAAACCCACATCCTATTTAACATTTGTAATAGTTGATCATCTCCCTTGGACTTCTTTCTTGTTCACTGTGATGTGTTACTCTCATTTATGTTTCAGAATCTCATTGTCAGTTTCTTTGTCAAGTTCTGTTAGGTAGTGATGTACATACCAAGGTTTCCATTGCATTAGCCGTTTCATGGAGCTAATCACCAGTCCAGAAGGAACATCCACATTTTTGCAGCACTGCATTGAAAAATATGTTCAAAGGTGAGAATATGCCATCTTTATCTGGTACTGTAGAGTTCATATTTTGTTGAGAGCCCACCCATGGTCAGTTCACTATTGTTCCAAATAAAATACATAGTTCCAGCCACACTCTGCTGTTCTATTTAACCTGTGCTGCACTTTCTATTATTGACTACACTCTTCTAATTTGCTTTCCAAAAATCCTTATTTCATAAGTAAGTTTTTTACATGTTTAATCTTTTAAGGGAGTACTGACTTCGACTCACAGCTTTAAATCTTCTGAAAAAAAAAATAGACATGAAATCTCCAACAATAGTTTTTCCAAGGAGCAGGACAGGGTGTAAGTGAAGCATAATTGAAGAGGATTTAATTTGGTAGATGGCACATGCTGAATGTGTCAGATCAATGTGTTGAAACAATTACCAATAAGTCAGTATTCGGATCTATCACCTATAGGGAGTGAATAATTCGTTTTGGGGAGTCTTTTGGCAACCTTAGGGACCTAATAAAAGGCTTGAGGAAATAGATTTGCTTTCTTCTGTCTGCTCTATTAAGTGAGGACACAGGACATGTAAGAACAAGGCAGTGCTTTGAAAGCAGAGGACAAACCCTCATCAGACATTGGACTTGCCAGAGCCTTGAACTTTCACTGTCCAGCAAAACTCGAAAAAATACATTGATGTACTTTTAAAAATTACCTGTTCTCAGACACTTTGTTATAGCATCATAAATGGACTAAGGCAACAAATATTACTGTTTAATTTTATACCAGGGAGATCTGGAAGTGAGACTGAATTTCTCTTTCATTTCCTATGCATCAGGCGTTTGCTTGGAAACATCATACATTTGTTTTAGGACACAGGATTTTTCTATGTAGTCCAGACTGCCCTTGAGCTTTATGATCTTATCTTGGCTTCTAAGTGTTTGAATTACAGACATGAGCCAGCATCGCCAGCAACATTCTGTATATGTGTATTTGTCTGCCTACACTTTTGAAAATGAACATTTTATAACTGTGTTTTTCTGCATTTTATTCATAATTTGATTTTTATTAGTGAATATATGGGCAATATTTTTAATGGCATTGAATATTTTCTAGACTAACACTTTAAAAGATTTTTGGTTCCTCAGGGATCTATGCAAAAGAGGGAGCAGAAAGATTGTTAACAGCTAGAGGTATTAGATGACTTTAAGGAAACATTTTCCAGATACAACGGGATTGATGCATATATCAACTCACAGAGACTGTGACAACATGTATGATACCTGCACTATATGGTACCTCGTACCTGTTAGGATGCCCAACATAACCGAGTTTTGTGAGAATGCGGAGTAAAAGAAAAACTATGTGGATTTCTTTTTCCTTTTTCTTTTTTCCTTTTATTGGATATTTTCTTTATTTATATTTCAAATGTTTCCCCCTTTCCAGGTCTCCCCTCTGGAACCCCCATCTCATCCCCCCTTCCCTTGCCTCTATGAGGGTGCTCACCCACCCACCCACCCACTCCTGTCTTCCCAACCTAACATTCTCCTACACTGGGGCATCTAACACCCTCAGGTCCAAGGGCCTCTCCTCCCCCTGATGGCTAACAAGGCCCTCCTCTGCCACCTATGTGGCCAGCACCATGGGTATTCTTTGGTTGGTGGTCCCGTCTCCAGGATCTCTGGGGCTCTGGTCAGTTGACATTGTTGCTCTTCCCATGGGGCTGCACACCCTGTCAGCTCTTTTTGATGCTGATTTCAACTTCCCCCTCCTCTGCTCCCAATTCCTCCCTCTCACTTCCTCTTTCCCCATCTCCTCCTCCTCCCCTCCTCAGAAAAGGGGCAGGCCTCTCCTGGATATCAGCCCACCTTGGCCTATCAAGTTGCAGTAAGACTAGGTACATCCTCTTGTGTTGAGGCTACACAAGGCAGCCCAGTTAGGGGAAAGGGATGCAAAGGCAGGCAATGGAGTCCGAGATGCCCTTGTTCCCACTTTAGGAATTCTGTACAAAGACGCAACTGCACATCTGTTACATATGTACTGAGGGCCTAGGTCCAGCCCATTCATGCTCTGTGGTTGACAGTTCAGTTTCTATGAACCCCCGTGGGCCCAGGTTAGTTGTTTCTGTATGTTTTCTTGTGGTGTACTTGACTTCGCTGGATCCTTTAATCCTTCCTCCTCCTCTTCCCAGTATGTGGATTTCTAAAACAAAACAAAACAAAACAAAACAAAACAAAACAACAACCCCCCAGAACATCCTTAAAACATAACAATTGGAGGCAATGAGACGGGGGCTATATTTGGTCCAAATGTTACATTATATGCATGTATTAATATTAAATAAAATATTAAAATATATAGATAAGTGAATAAAAAGAAAAAAATCCTTAAGGAACAGACCCAGTATATGATATAACAGCCTCATTACTCGGTTTATACTCAAATGAAGTGAAATCAGTGTGTTGAATTCACTTCTTTCAGGGTCCATTGCAGCACTATTTATAATAGCCAAGAAAGGGAA
This sequence comes from Rhynchomys soricoides, assembly GCA_019843965.1. Taxonomy (NCBI): domain Eukaryota; kingdom Metazoa; phylum Chordata; class Mammalia; order Rodentia; family Muridae; genus Rhynchomys; species Rhynchomys soricoides. The sequence goes on from JADRCH010007448.1 coordinate 65,196, forward strand.
ACAACCCAAGTGTCTATCAGCTGAAGAATTGGAAATGAGAATGTGGCACACATGCACAATATGATATTGTTTGGCTTTAAATGAGAACGATATTCTAGCAGGTTTAACCACATGGATGGATCCAGAGGATCTTGTGAAACTAGCCAGGCATAGAAATACAATGTACTACGGTCCCACTGGTCTGGATTGAACCCCCAGTTGAGGCAAAGTGGGATTACCAGAGGCTTGCAGGTGAGTTTTTTTGACAAAGGACATAACATTTCAGGTAGCAGGAGTAAATCCCAGAGTTTTACTATGCATCATGGTTTGTGCAGTACGGTCCCACTGATCTATATTGAATCCACAGTTGGGGTAGAGTGGTGATTACATATGCTTGTTTTTATTGTTTCCTCATGTGAAGTAACAAGTTTTCTGTATTTTTATAAAATGAAGACATTAGCATAGTTTAATTTATCACATTATCTCTGCCCTTCGATTTAGCCCTGTTTTATTTTTTTTATTGATTTTGGATGATGGTTAACATTAATATTGTTCAAATTCAAATTCAGAATCCACAACAAACTATATAGTGAGGATTTTTCTATGAATTTTGTTTCTTAACAAGTTCTTTTGAACCCTTCCCAGTAGGCAATCAATATCAGCCTGCCAAGCTCCTATAAATTATTGTGCTACTAATATTATCTTCCTATTCTACTTTCTCCCCTGGAAGATTTATTCTCTTTCATTCAGAACAAAATGCTTTTTAGTTTCCTATTACTAATCAGCTTGAGTCAAAGGTGGATGAAGTTGGTGGTACTTTCCCTATTTAAAAAGTAGTGTGTGTGTGTGTGTGTGTGTGTGTGTGTAATGTATGTGATATATGCATGTTAATGTGAACATATGTGTGCCATGGGGCTTGTGTGGAGGTCAGCAGATGACATTCCAGAATCAGTTTTCTGCTGCTGCTGCGGTTTCTGGAAATCTAACTCAGATTTCCAGCCTTCTGCCCCAACCGATTTTACATTCTGTTCCATCTCACTAGCCCTGACTACCCATGTCTAATAATTGTACAGAACACCAAGGATGTTTTAAAAAGCCAAATGGAAACCTACTATGTTAGAATCTCCCCCCTCCCCAACTTGAAAATATAATCCTGAGTGAGGTAACATAGTCACAAACGAATGAACATGGTATGTAGTCACTGATAAGTGGATATTAGCCCAAAAGTTCGGAATACCCAAGATTCACTTCACAACAACCATAGGGCTGAGTGTGAGGTCCCAGATGGAGGACTTGGAGAAGGGATTGAAGGAGCTGAGGGAGTTTGCATCCCCAGGGAGGCAGCAACAGTGGTAACTGGCCTGACCCCTGATACTCCTGGAGACTGATCCACCAACCAAAGAATGGAGGGACCCATGGTGCTGGCCACAAATGTGGCAGAGGAGGGTCTTGTTAGCCATCAGGGGGAGGAGAGGCCCTTGGGCCTGAGGGTGTTAGATTCCCCAGTATAGGAGAATACCAAGGACGGAAGACGAGAAGACGAGAGTGGGTGGAGGGGTGGTTGGGAGAATACCCCCATAGTGGCAGGGGGAGGGGGGAGGGAATAGGGAGGTTCCAAAGGGGAGACCTGGAAAGGGGGAAACATTTGAAATATAAATAAAGTATCAAAAAATCCCCCCGTAATTTATTTTTTTTATTCACTATACATGCCAATCGCAGCCCTCCTCCTCTTCTCCCAGTCCTACCCTTGTAAATCCCTCCCCCATTACCTCTCCTTTTTTCCTCAGAGAAGGGAAAACCTCCCCCCCCTTTGTTACCACCCCACCCTGGGACATCTAGTCCCAGCAAGACTAGGCACATCCTCTCCTGCTGAGACCCAAGCAGGCAGTCCAGGGATCCAATGGAAGGCAACAGAGTCAGAGACAGCCCATGCTCCAGTTGTTAGAGGATCCATATGAAGACCAAGCTACATTTCTGCTATGATGTGTAGGGGGGCTTAGATCTAGCCCTGGATACTCTTTGGTTGGTGGTTCAGTCTCTCTGAGCCCCATAGGCCCAGCTTAGTTGACTCTTGTGGTGTCCTTGACCTTTCTGGCTTGCTCAATCCTGTGTCTATTCTTCCACAAGACTCTTTGAGCTCTGCCTAATGTTTGGCTATGGGTCTCTGTTGTGGTAAATATTATTCAGGGGTTTCTATCCGCACCTTAGATCATTTAGTTGTTAAATAAAAGACATAAAACTAAAAAACCTTCTATGCTACTTTGTCTACTTCCCTGTCAATAACCCAGAGATATCACTTGCCATGTTCTACCTGGGCCACTCCTACTCCAACAGGCAGGCCCTCATGGCCATGTGTTCACAATCTACTTACCCTATGGCAACTTCTTCCTTCTTCTTCCCTGTCCTTCCTTCCCTGGTCCCTGCCTGATATCCCATGCTGGGGACCTCCAGCCCCTCCTACCTCTCTTCTGCCCAGCTACACGCTGTAGGCATCTTAATTAACCAATCAGGGATAACTTGGGGGGGGGGGCAAGGTTTACACAACAAAAGCTGGTATGGAGCAACCAGATCTTGGGATACAGAATTTACCATTTGAATACACAGCAGCACCAGACCAACCCACTAAAGGTCTCTGCATCTGTTTCCATCTGCTCCTGGATAAAACCTTTCAGGAGACAGTTATGCTAGGTTCCTGTCTGCAAGCATAGCAGAGTGTCATTAATAGTGTCAGGGGTTGGCTCTCTCAGATAGCATGGGTCTCAAGTTGGAGCAGCAGAATTCAACAGTGTGATCCCATTTCTGAAGAAACCAGATACTAGACTCACAGGCCATAGAGAGATCAAGTAGGTACTAACCCAAGAGTTAGCCTCCCTGTTGGCTAGCTGCATAGGACCAGAGGGTGCTTTGCAGAGTGTTAAGGGAGAAAGATCAGCAACAGTCTCAGCTGTCTGTAAATCTGTGATCTGCAATAAGTATTAACAAGGCAAGATATGCCTTTGGTGAAATAGTAGGCTAAATATCAATGGGGATGAATAACTAACAGCTTTCTAATTGGACTTGAGACCTACTGCACAAGAGGGAATCCATGCCTGTTACTGTAACCTACCTAAGAACACATGGCTTAGGAGGTCATAGGCCTTAGGGAGAACCTACTATTATTATTGTGAAAAGAGACATTGAATCAAACTGCATTTTGTACATCTATCATTATACCCTTAGATTAGTGCAGCTCTCACCTCTCATCAGAGAGAAACTTCTTTGTGTAGTGGATGGCAGGTAGTACAGAGACTTACAATTGGTCAAAGTCAAAAGAACAAGTACCTGTGGAGTGCTTAACCCTATCCAGAATATTATATAGTACTCCTTACCCACAAGGCTCAGGGGCTGTCATGGAAGAAGGCTGGAGAGATTATAAGAGTCAGAGGTCAGAGGTGAGTACAGTAAAAAGTGTCTTCTGGGCATGACGGAACTATTGCACTCATAAAATCATTAGTGCCTGTACAAGACTTGCATAGGATCAAGGCTACCAACACTCTAACATAGAGGGTATCATGCTTATATATTTGGTCTGTAGTATGTGGATAAGTATTATAACAGCCTATGTGCAGCCCCTTACATGGCCATGGGTCTGTAGCCTGCATATAAGCAATAGCTCACTATAGTATTTTGCTACCCCCGTGTCTGTGTAGTGCCTTGCATGGGTGTGGTGTCAGGTTTGCTTCTGTGTGTTGTTTTCTTTTGTCCCCCTTTCTGCATAGACTTAACCAAAGACCACAAAGGTATTAAGTATGACTGTGTTCAGACCTTAATATGGTAATATTACCAGGTTTCTCTCTCAGTATGTTTCTATTTTGTGGCGCCCTGCCCTGTTCTGACTCAGTTTTTGCCATCTATCTATCTGTTTTCTGCAAGCCATGTCTCAGAGTCTTTGACATTTGCTTAGGGTTCTTTGAGTGTATTGTGCCATGAAGAGATATGAGTCTCTAAATCTGCTGAACTACGGATTTAAAAGGGGTTATGTTAAAATAAAAATGAATCATTGTATACACACACAGAAACACATAGGCTTTCGGAAAGATATATTTTAGGTCTTTCTGGCAAATACCTAGGTATGAATATATGAATATATATATATACATTTCAAGCAAACTGCCTTACCACAATCTTTTATCACATACAATTTACTCAGTGAGACAGAAAACAGACTAAAACAGTATTATTTAATCTTTAGATAAACTAGGAATAATTTTACAAGTTGCTTTCGAACTAGACTGTCAGTATGAACAGAAAGACAGAGTAATACGGATGATAATGATGAGAATGAAGCATAGAAAGAAGAGAAAGAAGAGGAAAAGAAAAGAAAAGAAAAGAAAAGCAGGATAAAGTCAAGACCAAAATACACCCTTTAAAGGCATGTCCCGGTACCTACTGCCTCCAATAGACCCTCACTTTGAAAACCTCTTTAGTTCTCTTGCAGTAGCACCAACATCAGAGGATCAATGGTCTGTCTGTCTGTCTGTCTTTATATTTAGTGTGTGTGTGTGTGTGTGTGTGTTTGTGTACATATGTGTGCATACCACCATGGTATACATGTTGAGGTTAGAGGGCAAGTTGTGGGAATTAATCTTCTCCTTCTATCATGGGGGCTTTAGGAATTGAACATTGAACTCAGGTTCTCAGGCTTGGCAGCAAATGCTTTTACTTACTGAGCCATTTCTCCAGTCGGTAAATACTTTCATTCTGATGCACAACATGAAGAGTATAGTTAATAATATTGTATCAGGTACTGCAATTCCAATGACAGAATGCATTTTGGGTGCAAGCACTAGCAAAATGCTAATTATGCTAATTTTCTTCACTGTAGTAATTACTTTGCTATGTCTACATACATACTCCAAAAAATCATGTTGTACTCCATAAGTATATACAATACAGAAGAAACTGCTTATTTGTTCTTCATAGTGAGTACATTATTTCACACTGCCTTACATGAGATTTCCCGTTGCTCTTAATTGGACTTCTTCCCTTTTAGATAGACCCTATTTTGATGGATTTGGAAGTATCTCATCCCCAATAACTGAGCACAGCAGACTTTTTTTCACATTTTCATTGGCCATTTCTACCATTTTTGATGATTATCTGTTCCCTTTTCCACTTTTGAGTTCTTTTATTTTTTATTATTGAATTATAAGAACTTTTCTGTACTCTAGGTTCTAGACCCTTATCAGACACATGCTTTACAAATGTTTACCCCAATCTCTGTGTTGTCTTTTCATTTTCTTGATTATGTCTTTTGACACACTGAAAATTTTCATTTGATCCAATCTCACTTATCTTTATCTATTTTTTGTTTGTGCTTTTGATTTCACATCTACAATACTCTTGAAAAGTGAAAGTTCATGAAGAGCTAACCAGTTTCCTTCTGTCATTTCAAATATATTTTATAGAATACTAGGGACAAGACTTGTTTTTTTATAGATGGTAAAATGCTCTAATAATTAAATTTAGAAATTAGTTTCACTTAGAGTAGTACCATACATAATAAAACCTGTAAAAATATTAAAACCTAAGAATATAAGATTCTTTCCCCCTGAAAATGAGACATTTTGAAAAATTGAAAGCACAAATAAATGGGAAAGTAATGCCATGCTCATTGATTAGAAGAGAACATTGTAAAGTTTTCTTTAAAATACACTCTCCCAGTTGATCTGCTTACCCAAATGAATGACTACCAAAATTCGAAAATTCATTTTCTTTCAGATATGAAAAATGATGCTAGATTTTATATAGAACTGAATTGGACCCAAAGTAGTGAACAAACCGTCTTGAAAAAGAAGAAACCAAAGGACTGCTGTTATTTAATTTCTGACCTCACAAAGCCACAGTAGTCAGGAGAGTATAATACTATGTAAGAGTAAACATGGCTATTCTATTGGGGAAATGGTTTGGGAGGGCATTTGCTGCCCTAGCATAGGATCTGACTTAAGATGCCCAGCACCTTTTTAAATGCCAGAGGCATGGTGGCCTGCCAGCAGTGAAGGCAGACACAAGAGTTATCTCTGGGGTAAACTGGCTAGCTAGACTTATTGAACTGATCAGCTCTGGCTTTAAATGAAAGATTCTCTGCCTCAGTACATAAGGTAGAAACTGATTGACAGAGGCATCTATTGCCAACCTTTGACTTATAAATGTGTGTGTATATATGTGCTCACATATATGCACTTGCCCACAAACATTCAAACACACATACACACAATATACATACCATGCATACATACATATACATACTTAAAAAACAGGCATATTGACCAAATGATGATTTGGAATTCCTCAGTTACTAAAACCTTCCAGTAGGCTTTCACCAATGGTGAGAGCACACATTATCTTCTCACTACTGCTCTTAGGGGGAGAATACAAATGGCCATGATGTTACCTGGAGTTTTGTGTGATTTGTTTTATCTGTATAAGTAAGTCTTCATGTATTTTGAGTACTGAGAGAAAGATTTATTGGACATAGATATATGGTAAATTATAAATATATAAATCTAGAAAAGTTGGGCTTGGTGTGCTTGTACACGCCTTTAATCCCAGCACTCAGGAGGCACAGGCAGGCGGATCTCTGAGTTCCAGGCCAGCCTGGGGTACAAAATGAGTTCCAGGACAGCCAAGGCTACATAGAAAAACAATGTCTTGATACAAAAAAGATTTATTTTGAAAATATTGTGATGATTGCATTTAAGTTTGGATGAAAACTGTCCACCCTACCAGTTCATGAATTTGAATATATTTGGTCCTTAGCTATTTTCAGAGGTTGCAGAACTTTCTGGAGATGGTGCCTAACAGGAGGAAGTGGCTCTTGGAGCCTTGATGTTTTTTAGCGTAGTTCCCTTTCCTACTGTGTCAACGTTTTGGTCAATGGAGAAGTGAAGAAACTGTCCTTGGCTCTTGCGATCACAGCCTTGAGCTAAGGCTTGTCCCCAACACCCTCACTATTGTGACAAACTGCACCCCTCAAACTGTGAGATGAAAGAAATCATCCCACCCTGCAGTTGCTTCTTGTCAGGTATTTCATCACAGCGATTAGAGAAGTTAGTAATATAGTTTCTTATACATAGTTTGATAACACTGTACAATTAAAGTTTTTCTTTATTTTTGATATAACTGTATTTTCCATTTTATTTCCTCCCTCCAACGCCTTCCACCATATGCCCCTCTTTGCTCCTTTTCTAATCCATATATATGTATATGTGTATATATATATACATATGTATGTGTATATATATATATATATATACATATATGTATATATATATATTCCTGCTCACTCTGTATAATGTAACTTATATGTACATTTTCAGGGCTATCCATTTGGTATTGGATATCCAACTGGTATACTCTTTCCTGAGGAAGACTATTTCTCCACATTCCCCAGTGTCTTGTCATTGTTGTGTAGGGCTGAGGCCTTGTGGACTTTCCCCAGTCCGTTTTAGCATGCCTGTTAGAGTCGTCTTTGCTCAGCTCATGTTTGGACAGTCATACTGTTGAGATTTTATGGCTATTCATCTGACATTAGTAGGAGACACAATCTCACAGCAAACTCCCTGACCAATCATTCTGTCCCCTTTTCCATAATGTTGCCTGAACCTAAGGTGAGTATTTTTGTAGATGCAGTCACTGGGAATGGGCCTGATTTATTTTTCAATGCTGAATTTGCTTTGCACTAATAAGAGAAATACTAATATTTACTAATGTTGGTAAAAATCATTTTATCTGCAAGAGTTATTGAGTCTTACTTTTATTTCCTCAGAGTGAGTTTTGTCTGGTTTTGAAATACGTAATAAACATTCATAGAACTATTTGGGAAGACTTCCTCGGTGTTCAAGAGTTTGTGTAGAATCCTTACTTCACCACTACAGGTGTCAATTCAGTCATGAGAGAAAGCACCTTGGCCTGGAGTTTTGCGTCTTGGAATGTTTTCAACTATGAATTCATTCCTTCATTTAAATTTTTTATGGGAAACAGTTCCCAGGTGTCTTCAACTTCAAATTTGCTATGTAGCCCAGACCAGCATTGAACTCATGACAAGACCTCTTGACTAAGCCTCTGGATTGCTATGGTTACAGGCATGTGTCATCACATCTGGCTAATTTAAAAATGAAATACAGAACTATTCACTTTACAGTTTGAGTTTTGGCTTGTGTCTGTAACTCATTTCCTATATATCAACGTGAGACATGTTCTATGGAAGAACAATGTAAATTTCTACTATTATCCGTTTCATTGTAATTACTGTTTCTAAAACAGTTTTAAAAATGTTTAAAAAGTGGTATTTGACTTCCCAGAATGAAAGCAGAAGTTGCTGGGTCTCTTAAAAAGTTGGTCCTAGGACCTTCCCAGCATCACTTGTATCACAGTCTATAGATAAAAACCTGGTGGGAAACCCAGCCTAGCTTCCATACAGGAATGGAAATTGGTCTTGAAAAGTTGGGAGAATGGTGTACAGTGGTTTAGAGATCACTTACATCCCTGTATTTCATCCTTGCAGGTGAATTTTACAGCTTGAATTCTGTTTTGAGCTTTCTTTCTACTTCACTGTGATACACTTTCCTTAAACATGGCAGGAACAAAAATGGAGTAGAGACTGAAGGAAAGGTCATCCAGTAACTGGCTCAACTTGGGATTCATCCCATAAGCAGGCACCAAACCCTGACAATATTACTGATGCTATGTTGTGCTTGAGGACAGGAGCCTAGCATGGCTGTCCTTTGAGAGGCTCTACCAGCAGTTGACTGAGACAGCCCACCATTGGACTGAGGTCGTGGACTCCTGGAAGAGTTGGGGGAAGAATTGGCAGAGCTGAAGGGGAACAACAATGCCAACTAACCTGGACCCTTCAGAGTTCCCAGAGACTAAGCCACCAACCAAGGAGAATACAGGAGCTGGTCTGTGGCCCCAGGCACATATATAGCAGAGGACTGCCTTGTCTGGCCTCAGTGGGTGAGGATGTATCTAATCCTGTAGAGACTTGATGCCCCAGGGAATGGGGATACTGGTGGTGGGTAAGGAGGGGATAGGTGGGTGGAGGAGCACCTTCTCAGAGGCAAAAGGGTGGGAGGCATGGGGTAAAGAACTCTGGGAGGGGGACCAGGAAAGGAGTAACATTTGGAATGTAAATAGATAGAATAATTTAATAAAAAAAGGTAGACATGTTTCTAATATCACCTTTACAAAGGCTTAGGATTGTTCTTCTTTGCTTCCACAAACAACTTACTATCAGGTGATAGTTAACTCAGACAGCTCCATCACAGTTCTGATTTGGAAAATTAATTTCTTAGGTTGACAATTTCATACATAAGAACTGTATTTACATCATTTACACACTCCCATTTCCTCTAACTTCTATGTCCTCCACACCATTTCAAACTTACGACCTCTTCTTTAATTATTACACACACACACACACAGCAACATTTAGCATTGCTCACATGTACATGCATTTGGGGTGGACAATTTTGGATTGCACAACTCTACAGCCTATCAGGATGCTCATCTCTGGAGAAGACCTATTCAGTAGCCAATTATTGATGTAGCTCTTCCTCTAGAGGTGGGCTTTGTGAGATCTCCCCCATTCATGTCAGTATGTCAACTGACATTGTCATTGTGCAGGTCATATTTAGGTAACCATATTGTTGAGATTTCATGGGTGCAGCTTTCCTGTCTTGTATAGAAAACACTTTCACAGCAGATGTCTTGGTCCTTTGGCTCTTAAAATCTGTGTTATTCCTTGAACCTCAGGGTTAGGGGTTGTTACAGACTTACCAACTGAGCATCAGAACCCTATAGCTGCTTAGTCTCTGTATTTGTGACTAGTTGTTAATATCTACAATAACCTCCATCTGCTGCACATAGAAGCTTGTTTTATAAAGAGTGAGAGTGCCGGGCAGTGGTGGCGCACACCTTTAATCCCAGCACTCGGGAGGTAGAGGCAGGCAGATTACTGAGTTTGAGGCCAGCCTGGTCTACAGAGTGAGTTCCAGGACAGCCAGGGCTACACGGAGAAACCCTGTCTCGAAAAACCAAAATAAATAAATAAATAAAGAGTGTAAAGAGTGAGAGCTACACTTATCTATGGGTCTAAGGATAAGTATTTAGAATAAGCTAGAAATTATAATGACTTAGGAAATGGCAATAGAGATTGTTTTCTATGATCTCTCCAACAGAGCTATTTGACTTGGTTTACAGCAGTAAGCATAAGTTCTTTTTTTGAATTCAATTTATTTTATATGGCCATCACTGTTTCCCCTCCTGGTCCCTCCCCTTTCACACTCTCACCCCTCCCCTTCTCCTCTGAGAGAATGGAACTCCCCTCTGGATATCCCCCTACTTTGGCCCATCAAGTGTGTGTAAGGCTAGGTGCTTCTTCTCCCACTGAGGCCAGACAAAATAGCCGAGTTAGGGGAATGGATTCCACAGGTAGGCAACAACACCTTTTGGGATAGCCTCTGCTCCAGTTGTTCAGGGCCTGCATGAAGACCAAGCTGCACATCTGATACTTATGTGCAGGGTTAGGGTGCAGTCTGTGTATGCTCTTTGGTTAGTAGTTCATACTCTAAGATCCCCCAAGGGTCCAGGTTAGTTGACTCTGTTGATCTTCCTGTGGAGTTGCTATTCCCTTTGGCTCCCACAATCCTTCCTCCTATCCTTCCATAAGAGTCCCCAAGCTCCATCTACTGTTTGGCTGAGGGTGCCTGTACCTGAGTCAGCTGCAGGGTGGAGCCTCTCAGAGGACAGACATGCTCCTGTCTGCAAGCATAACACAGTATCATTAATAGTGTCAGGGATTGGTGCTTGCCCAGGGGATGGGTCTCAAGTGGGCTGGTTATTGGTTGGTCATTCCCTCAGTTTCTGCTCCACCCCCATCCCTGCATTTCTTGTAGACAGGATAAATTTTGGGTACAGAGTTTTGTGGGTGTGCTGGTGTCCCTATCTCTCCACTGGGGTTCCTGCCTGACTACAGGAGGTGGCCTCTTCAGGTCCCATATCCCCTATGTGGTGAGTCTCAACTAAGCTTACCATGCCTATTTGGAAGCCTTCCAGGTCTCTGGCATGTCCTTGATATTGCCCCTCCCCGGCCAACTGAAGGTTTCAATTCATTCTCCTGGCCATCAGCCTCTCTCTCTCTCTCCTCACGCCTGATTCTGAGAAAACCCTATTCCCCTCCCTCTCCTCCCTTCCCACCTTGTTCCCTCCCTCCCTCTGCCTCCTATGACTATTTTATTCCCCCCTCTGAGTGAGATTCAAGCATCTTTGCTTGGGCCTTCTTCTTTAGAGTAAGCATGGATTTTTTTCCCAGTGAGTTTGCTTTAAGTACAATTAAACAGCCTTGGTTTATTATTTTGGATCTTCTCTTTTTCATTTGATTAGTTAGGTTAGGGGTTGGGCAATCTTAATAATCTTTACAAAAAACCAAGTCCTTGATTCATTCTATGTATTGCTTTTTTATTCTCAATTTCACTAATTTCTACTCCAATGTATTATTTCTTGCCATTTGTGTTTAGGTTTGGCTTATTCCCACCTCTGTGAAGCTTCTAGGCACATCATAGGGCTATTTGAGATCTTTTAAACATGTTTTTCAAGACAGGGTTTTCTGTGTAGTCCTTGCTGTTCTGGAACTCTCTGTACACCAGGCTGTACCCGAACTCACAGAAATCTGCCTGCTTCTGCCTCTTGAGTCCTGGGATTAAAGTTGTGTGATAGCATGCCTGGCCTTTCTGATTTTTAATATGAGCTCTTAGAGCTATAGCCTTTCCTATTTAAACTGCCATTGCTATATTCCAGAAGTTTTGGTAGGTTGTCTTTTTATTGATTTATTCAATGGTCTTCTGTTCAAAGTGTGTTTTTTCAGTCTCCAAGTAGTTTTATTTTATTGTGATCTGGCAAAATGTAGGGGAATTATTTCAGCTATGTATGTATGTATGTATGTACGTATGTAAATAAGTATTTTAAAATTTTTATGCATATGAGTGCAGTGCCCACAATGACCAGAAGAGGGCACCAGATCTTTTGGGACTAGAGAGAGTTTTAAGCTGCCAAGTAGATACGGGATTTGAACCCGGATACTCTGGAAGAGCAGTGAGTCCTTTTAACCTCTGAGCCATTTCTCCAGCCCCAATTTTTATTTATTTATTAAAGTTTACTTTGTGGCCTATAATGCAGTAGATTTCAGAAAATGTCCCATGCATTACAGAGAAGAAGAAAAGAAAAACAAAACCCAAAACACCCAAAAACATTTCTTGTCGGTTGTGTGGTCCATTCAACTAATCTGTGGCATAATTTAATACTAAGACTTCTTCACTGATTAGTTTAGAAGACCTACTTAGATGTGAAAGTGGTAAGATGTCCTCACTATTATTGTGTCTATACTTCCTAAGTCATTTGCTTTGTACCTTTAAAAATGAAATGCATCCCCATATTTGGTGCATAAATATTTACAGTTGCTAGGTCCTCTAGATTAATTGCTTTTCTGTCAATACCTAGTAATCCTCCCTACAGCTTCTTCCTAGTTTTCTTTGAGATCTACTTCATCACTTTGTGAGATCTGAGAACCAGTTTGGCAGTTCCTTTTCAGCTTCTGTTTGTTTGGTGGTTTGGTTTCCAATCTTTGACTCTCAGTTTATGAATGTCTTTCCTAGCTTGTAGTCTTTTGGTGACAACCATTAACTGGTCATATTTTAAAAATCTGGATTTTAAGCTAAGGCCATCTTTATCAAGATTAAAACTGAGGAGGGGTTAATATTTTTTATGCCTTTTTTTTGTTCTGTTTGATAAGTAAATGGGTAAATTATTTTCTTCCTCTACTGGTACTGCTGCATATTTTCTGGTTTATTTTGTTAGCAATGGTTGATTCCTCCCCTTGTTCTCCTCTGTTCTTTTGTTGCTTTCCCGAATTCTATTTTTCGTGTATTATGTGCAAAATTGCCTTTCGTCTTCCCCTGTGTATAGTATTCCTTTAAAATTTTTCTATAGTGCTGGCTTAGTGGTCATGCGCCAAAGACCAGCCTTGGCTTTGAGAGGGGTTCTGATAGAAGGGGTGTCTAGAAGCATGAGAAACAAATGACCAGAAGTCAAATCATGGGTTCAAGCTGGTGGCCTATCCTCTGCTGGAGACTGATTTCCAGCCTGCTTTCTTTTTTTTTAATTATTATTTTTTTATTTTTCTTGATATATTATTTACATTTCAAATGAATCTCGCTTTCCAGATCTCCCCTTTAGAACCTCCCTATTCCCTTCCCCCTCCCCTGCCTCTAAGAGGGTATTCCCACACACACACCCCCACCCACCCACTCCCACTCTTGTCTTCCCTCCTTGGCATTCTCCTATACTGGGGCATCTAACACTCTCAGGCCCAAGGGCCTTGCCTCCCCCTGATGGCTAACAAGATCCTCCTCTGCTGCATATGTGGCCAGCACCATGGGTCCCTCCATGTGTATTCTTTGTTTGGTGAACCAATCTCCAGGAGCATCGAGGGGTCAGGCCAGTGGACACTCTTGCTCCCTCCATGGGGATGCCAAGTCCCTCAGCTACTTCAGTCCCTTCTCCAACTCCTCCATCTAGGACTCCACCTTCAGCAAAATGGTTGCTTTGAAGTGACTCTTGGGTATTCCAAACTTTGGGGCTAATAACCACTTATCAGTGAGTACATACTGTGTTCATTCTTTTTGACTGAGTTACCTTTCTTAGGATGATATTTTCAAGTTCCATCCATTTGCCTGCGAATTTCATAAAGTAATTGTTTTTAATAGCTGAGTAGTATTCCATTGTGTAAATGTACCACATTTTCTGTATCCATTCCTCTGTTGAGGGACATCTGGGTTGTTTCCAGTCTCTGGGTATTATAAATATGGCTGCTATGAACATAGTGGAGCATGTGTCTTTATTACATGTTGGAGCATCTTCTGGGTATATGCCCAGGAGTGGTATAACTGGGTCCTCAGATAGTACTATGTTCATTTTTCTGAGGGTCTGCCAAACTGATTTCCAGAGAGGTTGTATCAGCTTGCATTCCCACCAGCAATGGAGGAGTGTTCCTCTTTTTCCACATCCTCGCCAACATCTGCTGTCACCTGAGTTTTTGATCTTAGCCATTCTGACTGGTGTGAGGTGGAATCTCAGGGTTGTTTTGATTTGCATTTCCCTGATGAGTAAGGATGTTGAGCATTTCTTTAGGTGCTTCTCAGCCATTCGAGTTTCCTCAGTTGAGAATTCTCTGTTTAGCTCTCTTCCCCATTTTTTGATAGGGTTATTTGGATTTCTGGGGTCTAACTTCTTGAGTTCTTTGTATATATTGGATATTAGCCCTCTATTGGACATAGGATTGGTAAAGATCTTTTCTCGATCTGTTGGTTGCCCTTTTGTCTTATTTACAGTGTCCTTTGCCTTACAGAAGCTTTGCAATTTTAGGAGGTCCCATCTGTCGATTCTTGATCTTAGAACATAAGCCATTGGTATTCTGTTCAGGAACCTTTCCCCCTGTGCCCATGGGTTCGAGACTTTCCCCCACTTTCTCTTCTGTTAGATTCAATGTATCTGGTTTTATGTGGAGGTCCTTGATCCACTTGGACTTGAGCTTTGTAGAGTGAGAAAGGAATGGATCAATTCACATTCTTCTACATGTAGACCACCAGTTGAACCAGCAACATTTGTTGAAAATGCTGTCTTTTTTCCACTGGATGGTTTTAGCTCCTTTGTCAAAGATCAAGTGACCATAAGTGTGTGGGTTCATTTCTGGGACTTCAATTCTATTCCATTGATCTACCTGCCTGTCACTGTACCAATACCATGCAGTTTTTATCACTACTGCTCTGTAGTACAGCTTGAAGTCAGGGAGGCTGATTCCCCCAGAAGTGCTTTTATTGTTGAGAATAGTCTTTGCTATCCTGGGTTTTTTGTTATTCCATATGAATTTGAGAATTGCTCTTTCTAAGTCTATGAAGAACTGAGTTAGAATTTTGATGGGAATTGCATTGAATCTGTAGATTGCTTTTGGCAGGATGGCCATTTTAACTATATTAATCCTACCAATCCATGAGCATGGCAGATCGTTTCATCTTCTGAGGTCTTCTTCAATTTCTTTCTTCAGAGACTTGAAGTTCTTGTCATACAGATCTTTCACTTGTTTGGATAGAGTCACACCAAGATATTTTATATTGTTTGTGACTATTGTGAAGGGTGTTATTTCCCTAATTTCTTTCTCAGCCTGTTTATCCTTCGAGTATAGGAAGGCTACTGATTTGCTTGAGTTAATTTTGTATCCAGCCACTGTGCTGAAGTTGTTTATCAGCTGTAGCAGATCTCTGGTGGAGTTTTTCAGGTCACTTAAGTATACCATCATATCATCTGCAAATAGTGATATTTTGATTTCTTCCTTTCCAATTTGTATCCCTTTGACCTCCTTTTGTTGTCTAATTGCTTTAGCTAGAACTTCAAGTACTATACTGAATAGATAGGGAGTGAGTGGACAGCCTTGTCTAGTCCCTGATTTTAGTGGGATTGCTTCGAGTTTCTATCCATTTAGTTTAATGTTGGCCACTGGTTTGCTGTATATTGCGTTTATTATGTTTAGGTATGCTCCTTGAATTCCTGATCTTTCCAAGACCTTTATCATGATGGGATGTTGAATTTTGTCAAATGCTTTTTCAGCATCTAATGAAAGGGCCATGTGGTTTTTTTCTTTGAGTTTGTTTATGTAGTGGATTGCATTGATGGATTTCTGGGTATTAAACCATCTCTGCATCCCTGGGATGAAACCTACTTGATCATGATAAATGTTCGTTTTATTTCGTTCTTGGATTCATTTTGCAAGAATTTTATTGAGTATTTTTGCATCAATATTCATAAGGGAAATTGGTCTGAAGTTTTCTTTTATTGTTAGGTCTTTGTGAGGTTTTGGTATCAGTGTAACAGTGGCATCCTTGAATGAATTAGGTAGTGTTCCTTCTGTTTCTATTTTGTGGAATAGATTGTTTCGTATTGGTATTAGGTCTTCTTTGAAGGTCTGATAGAATTCTGCACTGAACCCTTCTGGTCCTGGGCTTTTTTGGATGGGAGACTTTTAATGACTGCTTCTATTTCTTTAGGGGTTATGGGACTGTTTAGATGGTTTATCTGATCCTGACTTAATTTTGGTATTTGGTATCTGTCTAGAAACATGTCTGTTTCATCCAGATTTTCCATTTTTTTTTTGAGTATAGGCTTTGTAGTAGGATCTGATGATTTTTTTGAATTTCCTCAGAATCTGTTGTTATATCTCCCTTTTCATTTCTAATTTGGTTAATTTTGATACTGTCTCTGTGCCCTCTGGTTAGTCTGGCTAAGGGTTTATCTATCTTGTTGTTTTTCTCAAAGAACCAGCTCCTGGTTTTGTTGATTCTTTGTATAGTTCTTTTAGTTTTTACTTGGTTGATTTCAGCCCTTAATTTGATTATTTCCTGTATTCTGCTACTCTTGGGTGTATTAGTTTCTTTTTTGTTCTAGAGCTTTCAGATGTGCTGTTAAGCTGATAGTACATGCTCTCTCCAGTTTATTTTTGGAGTCATTCAGAGCTGTGAGTTTTCCTCTTAACACTGCTTTCATTGTGTCCCATAAGTTTGGGTATGTTGTACTTTCATTTTTATTAAATTCTAAGAAGTCTTTAATTTCTTTCTTTAGTTCTTCCTTGACCAAGTTATCATTGAGTAGAGTGGTGTTAGCTTCCATGTGTATGTGGGCTTTGTGTTGTTGTTGATATTGAAGACTAGCCTTAATTCGTAGTGATCTGATAGGAGGTATGGGATTCTTTCAATCTTTTTATATATGTTGAGGTTTGTTTTGTGACCAATTATATGATCAATTTTGGAGAAGGTACCATGAGGTGCTGAGAAGAAGGTATATTCTTTTGATTTAGGATGAAATGATCTATAGATATCTGTTAAATTCATTTGGTCCATAATGTCTGTTAGTTTCACTGTGTCTCTGTTTAGTTTGTGTTTCCAATATCTATCCATTGATGACAGTGGGTGTTGAAGTCTCCCACTATTATTGTGTGAGGTGAGATGTGTACTTTGAGCTTTAATAAAGTTTCTTTTATGAATTTGGGTGCCCTCGCATTTGGAGTATAGATGTTCAGAATTAAGAGTTCTTCTTGGTAGATTTTTCCTTTGATGAGTATGAAGTGTCCTTCCTTATCTTTTTTGTTGACTTTTGGTTGAAAGTCGATTTTATCCTATATTAGAATGGCTACTCCAGCCTGTTTCTTGGGACCATTTGCCTGGAAAATTGTTTTCTAGCCATTTACTCTGTGGTAGTGTTTGTCTTTAACACGGAGGTGGGTTTCCTGGATGCAGCAAAATGCTGGGTCCTGTTTATGGATCCAGTCTTTCAATCTATGTCTTTTTATTGGGGAATTGAGTCCATTAACGTTAAGAGATATTAAGGAATAGTGATTGTTGCTTCCTGTTAATTTCGATGTTTTTTTTTATGTTTGTGTGGCTGTCTTCTTTTGAGTTTGTTGAAAGATTACTTTCTTGCTTTTTCTAGGGTGTAGTTTTCCTCCTTGAGTTGGCATTTTCCATCTAATATCCTTTGTAGGTCTGGGTTTGTGGAAACATATTGTGTAAATTTGGTTTTGTCATGGAATATCTTCTTTTCTCCGTATATGGTAATTGAGAGTTTTGCTGGGTATAGCAGCCTTGGCTGCCATTTGTGTTCTCTTAGGGTCTGTATGAGATCTGCCTAGGATCTTCTAGCTTTCAAAGTCTCTGGTGAGAAGTCTGGTGTAATTCTGATAGGTCTGCCTTTATATGTTACTTGCCCTTTTTCCCTTACTGCTTTTAATATTCTTTCCTTGTTTTATGTATTTGGTGTTTTGACTATAATGTGACGGGAGGATTTTCTTTTCTGGTCCAGTCTATTTGGCGTTCTGTAGGCTTCTTGTATATTTATGTTCATCTCTTTCTTTAGGTTAGGGAAGTTTTCTTCTATAATTTTGTTGAAGATAGTTACTGGTTTTTTATGTGGGAATCTTCACTCTCTTCTATACCTATTATCCTAAGGTTTTGTCTTCTCATTGTATCCTGGATATCCTGGATGCTTTGGGTTAGGATCTTTTTGCACTTTGCATTTTCTTTGACTGTTGTTCCAATGATTTCTATGTTATCTTCTGCACCTGAGATTCTCTCTTCCATCTCTTGTATTCTGTTGGTGATGCTTGAATCTATGACTCCTGATCTCTTTCCTATGTTTTCCAACTCCAGGGTTGTCTCCCTTTGTGATTTCTTTATTGTTTTTATTTCAACTTTTAGTTCCTGGATGGTTTTGTTCATTTCCTTCATCTGTTTGATTGTGTTTTCCTGTAATTACCACCTGTTTGATTGTGTTTTTATGTAATTCTTTAAGGGATTTTTGTGTTTCTTCTTTATGGGCTTCTAGTTGTTTACCTGTGTTCTCTTGTATTTCTTTAAGGGAGTTATTTCCTTCTTAGAGTCTTCTATCATTATCATGAGATGTGATTTTAAATCTGAGTCTTACTTTTCTGGTGTATTGGGCTATCCACGGCTTGCTGTGGTGGGAGAGCTGGGTTCTGATGATGCCAAGTAGCCTTGGTTTCTGTACCTTATGTTCTTGCCCTTGCCTTTCACCATCTGTTTTTCTTTGCTGTTAGTTGGTCTTACTCTCTCTTACTGTGGCTTGTCCTGCCAGGGACCAACAGGGTTAGGATTTTTCTTATTAACCTAGGTAAGTCCATTTTGTTTTAGAGTTAGGCTTGGAGTGATTGTAGGCCTAAATTTCTACTTCTGAGAAGTAACTGAAATCTTCCCAGAGACCAGGTATCCCTATTGTGATTGAACAGTTAAACAGTAAAGATATTTGACCAGGTATCCCTATTGTGGTTGAGCAGTTAAGCAGTAAGATAGTGCATCTTATTTGTGTAAGGAATTGTCAGGAGCTAAACCCATGAAATTACCTGATGTTCTGTGAAGCACAATCATTTAAGGTACAAGGTTAGAAAGGACAGGGCTCTGTGGTCTCAGGTCCCAAGAATTGAAAGAATGTCTGATATTTCCTGTAAACCGTTTATGGTAGTGGGTTGGCCTTGGGCCATGTGTAACCTTCCTGTCTGCCTGTCTTTTTCAGCTGCTGTCCTGAAATAAACTTCAAGAGCTTGATCAGAATGCAAGACTTGCTCTCCTTCCCTGCTGTTTCTTGTCTTTTCATTTGTCTGTCTCCTTCTTAGGTCCAAGTAGATGAACCCACAGACCGGGGCATTGTTATTCTTGCAAGCCTCTGTGTCAATACCCCTTGAAGGCCAGTTCTCTCTGAGAGGAATTTGGGTTTGGAGAGCTGTGGTACAGGGTCAGCCCTGGGGTGCAGACAGAAACAAGAAGGATCTTGTCCCCAGCTGTCCTTTGGTTCCTGTGTCCTGATGGCTGTGCAAGGGTCCTTCTGATCCAGTGAATTTGAACAGAAGTGGTGGTCTTGCCTGTGCTCAAAGGTGGATTGGCACTCCTGATATACCAGCCCTCTCTTGGCACTATTTGAGTATGGAGCCCTGTGTCTTAGGATCGGCTCCCCAGCCGAGGAAAGAAACCAGAAGACCATTCCTCAGTCCCTGTATCCTGGGTGTTCCAGGTGGGTCCCTCTGAGCAGACAGGCTTTCCCACACTCCTGGGAGTATAGCTTTCTCCGTGCACTATTTGGGTATGGATCCCTGGAGGCCCAGGCAGATGTCTCCGCCACAGATGGAAACTGGAAGCCAAACTCATGTTTTTAGAGTTCTTTTCCACAGCCTT
>JADRCH010007448.1:87500-127012 GCA_019843965.1 Rhynchomys soricoides
TACTCATCTTCATGGAACTGGATCATTGTACATTTTAACCATTTTCCTGAGAATGGCATAATTTACTTTCTATTAATTATTGAGTAAAACGTCTCTTGGTATAGATAACACATGATTCCATTCATTTATCTTTTGACTGCTAGAAGCCAAATTAAGTATTCTACATATATATAAGTATGTGGTTCAATATACTAGGTAAGTATTCTCTCACTGTGCTACCTCTTCAGATCTCTGTACCAAAATTTTGAAGTGTTTCCTTAGATTATAATCCTTGTGGTGGCTTAAATTTTTCCCCATAGGCTTACTTATTTGAGAACATGATTCATAGATGGTGGCTTTGGGAGGTAATGGAAAAGTGCTATCGGAGGGAGTTCATTACTGGGGGCTGTCTTTGAGAGTTTGGAACTCCAAGGTCTGGCTGTCTCTTTTTCAGTTTGGTCAGAGTTGCCACTCCCACCAATTGTTTGCTCCTTTTAAAAAAATAATTGGTCCGCCCCTCAAGCATCTTCAAAGTTTTTGTTCTCCTGTACATGTAATCTTGTGTTTACCAGGGTTTATTAGCTGAAGCTCACCAGCCTCCTCTTTCCTCCTGGGGGAAATGTTTAAGTTTTCAGGGAATGTTGCAATGTGCGGGAGCAAGCCACACAGTGATCTCTCCAGCATTATGTCCTGGCCCCTGGGATTGTAAGCCCCCCTAAAACTGTTTCTATTGTAAATTGTCTTTGTCATGGTATTTTATTACAGCAGCAGAGTAGAAACTACTCCAGTCTTTGATACATTTTGAGCTGATTCTTGGACAGCCTCAGAGATCACAATCAATTTGCATTCTGTATCATGTGAATGTCTAGTTTCTCAGTACTATTTGTTTAAGAGGAATCACATTGTTCTAGATGTGGGCTCATAAAAGTACTGGAACAGGATAATCACCCTTTTATTCTGAATACTGCTTATCTAATTAATGTAGTCTAGGTTTCATTGAAGTTTTTATTTTTAGTATTATTGCACTCATGTTCTCTTTTATTAATTTGTAATAACTGACATATGCAGAACTTCTGAAAGCCATGTTACAGTTGCTCTTCTATTACTACTGTTGTGACTATTACTGACAATTAACATGTACTGTGCCCTCTATATTTAGGGTGCTTTTATCCTTTACACTAATTAATCTCTGAAACAAGATAAAGTGTTATTTTTGCTTTGCAAATTCAAAAAGAAATAAAATAAATTATCCAAGGTTATACAGCTAGAAAATGCTGGATCTAGAATTTAGAATAATCATCTTGCTTCAATTTGTCTGAAATTTCCTGTTTCAATATTTAAAGTAATGTCCCAGGAAACTAATCATTCCTCATTGATCTAAGATGATTGCATATACTGCCAAGATCTGAACTTAGAGTGTTTGTCTTTAAAACGCAGGGTCTTAACTACTGTATGCTGTTACTTCCCTTTAATGATAATTGTATTAAAATATTTAATCTAGTGTTGTATGATTTTATGTCTTCCAAAGTCAATTAATGCTTTCCTGTGTGCCTGGGTTGGAAAAGCTTAACCAGCGAACTAAAGTTCCAAAAGTCTTATGATTTTTCTGGATAAACCCTCAACCTAAGCACTCTGGAGGCAGAGGCTGGTGGATCTCTGTTAGTTAGAGGCCAGCCCTGGTTTATATAGCTAGTTCTAGATCAGCAAGATCTACATAGTAAGACCCTTTCTTAAAAATGTTATAAATATTTGAGAATATAGACATGTGCAATCTGATTTAAAAATCGCTCAATGTAAATGTATACATGAATCAAAGCATCCAAATTACTACCAAATATGTATACTACTTTTATTTTTAATAGTAAATAATGAAATAAAAAATATATAGAGACTTATGTTTTTAACATTTCAAGGATATATTCTGTTAAATGGGCATAATATTAAACTCACTTCTAATGACTTATTACCCATAGAGTAGTACATCTCTCAGTGCCCAAAGAATAATGGATTATGGAATTTTCAGGGAAAAATGGGACAAATACATCATAAACCTTCATCTCAAGGCTCAGGTATCATTGCAGAAGCAGGGGTGGATAGATTGTAAGGGCCAGAGGTCATGGATGACTACAAATAAACCTTGTGTTCTGGATGCAACATGGAAATTGCATATATGAATTCATATAGCTGTTGAGACAGCATGCATAAGCATGCACAAGCCAGGCAAAATCCTAGCATGGAGAAGGGAGGTGGGCATGACATCCATCTGTAGCTAAGGAGCTATTGGCAATTGATAGTTGCTAGGAGAGAGTCCTTTTTCTTTAAGGGAATGGTCCCTGGTCGGTTGGCTATGCTCCTAGGGATGGTCAGTCACACATCCAGGAGCACATAGATAGCATCAACTGTACTTCATGGCTTGGAAAAGATGACACAAAGTTGGATAGATAGGGAAGGAGGGTGGACCTGGGAGAAGGGCGTGAGTATGATCAAATATATTGTATGAAATTCTCAAAGTGTTAATAAAATGAAGAAATAAATTAAAAATAAAAACAAAGTCATCAAAAATTATGGAGGTGTTATTTTATTCAGTACAAGAACGTACTTTCTAACAATGAATTCTGTTCAAATATAAAATTAAATGCCTCAGAGAGTTGTACTTGTACCTTGTATTATTTGAAAGTTGAGTTCAAGATGCAAAATACACTTGCGTTAACTTTTAATCACATTTGCTTCAGTACATTACTGAATGTTATTTTTAGTTCAGATCTTGTCATTTAAATATACCTTTTAATTGGGTTAATTCTTTTTCTAAAGATTTATTTATTTTATGTATATGAGTACACTGTTGCTGTCTTCAGACACATCAGAAGAGGGCATCAGATCCCATTACAGATGGTTGTGAGCCACCATGTGGTTGCTGGGAATTGAACTCAGGACCTCTGGAAGAGCAGTCAGTGCTCTCAACCGCTGAGCCATCTCTCCAGCCCAATTCTGTTAATTCTTAATAAGCTTTTTACTCCCTCACCCAAGTTATTGAGATAAATGATATGTCTGATTATTTATTTGCAACCCCATCTCTAAAAACTTGAAGAATTTAAAAACAATAAAGCATTTCAGCTATAAAGTTAAAACACAAGTATAGAATTTTTTAAATACTAAAATTAAGGTTATTTTGTGAGGAAGTAAAATAATGTTTGCCAAGTAGTAATCTCTCACTAGGTTTTACTTATTTGAAAATTAATATTTAGGATGTATAGAAAAATGGGTCTTCCTTAAATTTTCTGCCAATATGCATTTTCTTGAGTGTTCAAAAAATACAGAACTCAATATGAAAGTATTCTTTTACATTTCTCATGATATTAGAAATCAGACAACTTCATTGTACTGTATCATTGACGAGATTTTTCTCAAGCAGTACTTTTTAAATCTCACATTTAAGTGTGTGTGTGTGTGTGTGTGTGTGTGTGCGCGCTTGCACGCGTGTTGAGACATATTTTATGTAACCCAGGCTGTTCTTAGACTCGATTTGTAGACAAGGATAACTTGACCTTCCAGTCCTCCTGCTTTCATTTCCTGACTGCTGAGATTGCAAGTGTGCATCACCTCACCAGGTTCACAATGGTGCCGAGTCTCAAACCCAGGTTTTGTGCATACTGGACATATACTCTATCAACTGAGCAACATTCCTAGCCCAAAAGTTAACTTTCAAATAAATTAAAATTATTTAAACGCCACTAGTTAACTTCTTTTTTAGCCTTTGAATTTTAATTTGAATATCAACAAGATAATAATGCTAATAACAGAAAGACATGGCCTGCATCCAAACCTGATTCCTATCACTTATTAGTTGCTGGCTTTGGGAAATAAACCTCACATTTCTCTTCAAGGGTTTTGTCACTTGTAAATCATGACTGCTGCTGCTGTTCCTGCTGCTGATAAAAAGAATTTCACATCAAAGGGCAATTGTAAGGATTAAATAAACTGGGCGATCAAAAAAATCATTTTCGGAGTCAGCTGCATATTGCAATCACCTGGTGATCTTAAGCAGGCCTCATGCTTGGATAGAAGCCACCCACAGATATACCGATTTAATTGGTTTTCAGTGGGACCTGGTCATCTGGAATTTTACAGCTCTCCAGATGATTCTGATTTGCAGTCAAGGTTAAAAGCCCCTGATCTAAAGTAATTATAAAAGCACCTGGCAAATATTAAGCACTTGGAAGCTGTTAATTATTATCATAAGGCTCAGACATTCAGGTCATTGTTTTCTTGATGTTGATAAAAGTGTATGTAAATGGCAGTTACAGTCACAGATTCTTGGTAACCTCCCTTTCTTGATAGAATACAATGTCGTTTTGCTCTGTTGACACATTTTGTTCTCCATCTAGTCTACTTTCCAGGCTGGCAGTTAGAGGCAAACTATAATCCAATAATACTGACCTGATGGATACAGATAAGTGTGCAATTTGTTCCAGATTTATTCCATAAAATGTCTTTTAAAAGTATTAAATTCAAAAGTTTTTTTCCCTGTCCCCTCCTGATTTATGCGGCTAGCTCTAGCTAACTGATTTATAAAGCAATCAACATCCCCATCCAAGAGAGTCCATGTGGAAGGTCTTGATAACCTTCCACCCACCACAACATTAAAGCGATTTGATTACTATCTCCTTATTTTCAAAGAATACATAGAGATTAAAGGATTTTCAAAATGTAGTCAGATCTTTAAAAGCTGTGGTTTTTAAGGGAAGATAAAAACACTAAATTATAGTTATCTTATTAAGAAAATAACTCATAACACAGAAAGAGGAGGATCTTGCTGAATGAGCCCATGGTGTTCCTCTTGGAGTTGATTAAACTTATCATCTGACCATCCACTAACAACTTATCATCTTATATTCAGAAAGAAAATTGTGGGAACATGTTCAGATTATGGAGATTTGTTTTTAGAAAACACTGGTCTCTTCTAAACAGTTCAGTTGATGCTAACGCTAAGCTTACACTTTCGGATTTTTCTTCTAATGCTCAGTTTCCTTGAGCCACATTCCAGACCAAAAAAAAAAATGTTATGCTTTATAATATATAAAAAAGGCCGTAGCAATCTAAAAGTTGAATTATGTGTCTATGAGGTTCAATAGAAACTACAGCTGCAGGTTCAGTGAGAAGACCTAACATTGGCAAAGCTACTTCATTCAACTGCAAGTCTGCTATGCACAGGCAGTTCTTTTATGGGTTGAGTGCCTGAAGGTCTTAAAATCTCAATTTCCTGCAAAGGGGTAGAGATTTAAATAGATGAAATGAGTCATCCTAAATTTGTGGTAACTCAGGGACGCGTGTCTTCTATAGATGCCCGGAGCCCTTTTGCATTCATGCCAAGCCAGGACTCTCTGGACTGCAAAAGAATCAATATATTTTTTAAATTCTAAGGATGATTTTCTATAAACACCCGTGGTGGTGGTGGGGAAAGGTAGAGTTATACATTATCCGGGAATAAATTCTCATTGGGGGATAAAATGTCTACTTTAATTTCAGTAAGGGCAGAGCCTTGTAAACCAGTGATCTGCCCCCAGGCTATAATGGACTCATCAGTGCCCACTCTTTAGTGTGTTAATTTAATTAACTTGAAAGTCACTTAGTGATCATTTAACCCCAGATCTTCCCATTTTATTTGTATGGATATAAAGAAAGAAGTTTTGCAAATGCTTCAGATACATTATATTTCTTGACACCAGTTTTTTTTTTTAATAAAGACAGTCATGTATCTGAAAAAAATCAAATGGTTCATAATAAGAATCAAAGAGAGAGAGGTAATATAAATCTGTTTGCTGAGTGATTCTTTTAATTGATTGTATCTTTGTAACTCTCAAAGTAATAAACGTGATGGAAAAAGTGAGAATTTTCCCTGATAACTGTATGCCAAGCCCTGGGAACACTTCTTTTATAAGGCCCTTGGAGAATCAGTCTGTTCAGAGATCTATCTTTCCCCAGCTATAAAATTTGAGGTAGCATTTATCTATTTTCATATTCATCTTTCCTGTCTTTCATTTTATTTGTTGTGTATTAATACTTGGCCATCAACATGCTGGGTATACAGTGATAATCACCCTGACATAAATCCCTATCTCATGATCTACTGATTTGTATAAATCATCTGTCTTAGTTTCTTGAATTTTTCTAACATTTTATTTAGTTTTAGGTGTATGTGTGTTTTGGCTGTATGTATATATGTGCACAGTTGGTGCCCACAGCTCATAAGAGGGCATAGGATATCCTGGAACTGGAGTTACAGATGACCGTGAGCCACTATGTGGGTACTAGGAAATGAACCTGGGACTTCTAGAAGAGCAGCCAGTGCTCTTAACTGTGGAGCCATCTCTCCAGTCCTCAGCTTGATTTCTTAAAATTAATGGCTATGTTTGTACTCCACAAATAAACTATGTATCCCATTACCCCAGTGCTTCGAGTGACATGGAAGTGGAGTTCTAATTGCTTTAGGATATTCTTCACCCCATTTCTGCTGGTTGAAATTCTGGCTGTCCCTAGTAGAGATTAAATATTCCTTTTCCTATAATTCCTCGTGAGATCTCACACTCAAAACTGATTCCCCCCCTTGCTCTCCAAACCAACAATTTCTACTTACTATGCATTACTTGCTGTTTTATTGTTTACCTTTGAAAAACATCACAGATTGCTTCATATGATAGTCTAGCTTTGAAAAAAAATTTCACCCCACTGTGGAGCCTAGAGAAAAGGCACTGTTTTGCCTTTACCAAATCATTCCTGTTAACAAATCTGGTGTATATATGCTTTCTTTATTGAACTCAGAGAGTCCTAGAATAGCTCTGTTTGTGTCCTTAAGATCCACATTCAGATGGAACTCTTTTTGGCCTTTATATATTATCTAATGTGAAGTGCCAAGGAACACTCATCCTGAGGACTCATCTATCTTACAATGCCCTTTTAAGCTATATTTATCCCTCTCTTTCAAGTTGAAGGTCATTCTCTTTGTTATGTTTGTGCCAAGTGTAGCCAAAAACTAAAGAAATTCTTTATTATATTTTTTATATTTTTTTTGTCTTTAACATGTTGATTAAGCCGCAGTTCACATGAATATGTAGCTTTATGGAATGTGTGTTCATGTGTCAACTATTCTTTGATTTTTGTCCTTGGCTATGGGATGTTCACTCTTTGTTTTATACAAGTCCTTTCAAAGTCAGGTAGTCAAAAATGTGATTACATTACTTTTCTCTTCTAATACCTCATCTACCAAACACAAATACACCTATAAAGACAAAAGTGTGATGACTGGGAGCAAGTCTTTTGGGCTCAAACACATTTGCGTTCAGACCACTACTTTGCCTCTTAATACAGTTTCTTCAGATTTCAAACTGGGATATGAAAATGTATTTACTAAGGCAGTAACCATGATTCTGAGCCATGGTGAACATAAAGGCTGGGTATAGTGCCCAGCACACAATAAACATTGATTATTTAGAAATAGTTATTAAAAACTTAAGATTTCAAAAGTTAATAACATTGCTCTTGCCATCTTTAAAAGGTTTATTTCTTATTTATGTGTATGTGTGTGTGTCTATATGAGTTTGTGTGCACCAGGTGCATGAAACAGACTTGGGAGGCAAGAAGGATGTCTGATTTCCTGGAACTAAGTTATAGGCAGTTGGGAACTGTTGTGGGGATTGGAAAGTGAACTTAGGTTTTTGGTGATAAAGTATAAATGTGAATTGCTTTCTCTCTGACTCCAGAACTCTCATAGCTCTACAATTTCCCTTTACAAATATCTAGCTATTTTTTGGTGTTGCGCTAATTCTTTCTATGAAGGTTTTAGGTATTTAGTTATCTCTTCCAGAGAAGATACTATTTTAGGACAATGTTAAGGGAACTTTATTGAATGACACTTGATACACCAGACTTATTAGTACTGACAAGCAAGCCCTAATAATGTTGCATTTGAGTGAAGCTATAGTGTGAGGCACACAATATTACCATCATTTTACAAATATAAATGATGCAAATATAAATGGACATATGCCTGACATATGTTTCATATTATTAGAAATGAATAGCAAGGGCCAAATGTTGCAGCCCATTTGAATACCAATATCCAAATGTCACAGTGCACAGATGATACTCATTCAAAATTATGGTCCTTGAAAATGAAACAGATACCTAATGTTACTTATTTTCTAGATCTTATTTTGTTTCAGTTTCTTGGATTCTAGAAAAACTTAGGAGTAATATAAAAATTACTTCTATTTTTCTCTTTTAAAGATAGCTTCTAGTTTTGTTGCTGTAGATTTTAATGTCACTCTGTTGAGGATGAGGAGCTTCCCACAGATAATCATAAATGCCCCATCTGCTCACCCTTAATAACTAAGGCATATGCTTTTTGTATGATGTCAAGCCAACCAAGAGCTGTACTCAAGAATTTTATCTTTTCTTTCTATTTATGCTGCAGGAGGCAAGCAGGAGAAAACACAAAGTTGCAAAACTGTTCAGTTGCTCTCAGAGAAGCAATTATTTTTCCAACATAATATTTTTTATTGATTATTTGGGAATTTCACACAATGCACCTCAATCACACTTCCTACTCTTTCCAGATCCACCTTTCCACAGTTGGGTGCCCCCCGCAAAAGAAAAAAAATACACCAAGTTCAATTTGTGTTGCCCATATACTTATTGGAGTATGGTCAAACTCCTAATGGCCAGCCCCAAAAGTTAAATGAGTCTACACCCCCCACCCATCAGAAGCCATCAACTGTGAAGGAACTACACTTCAACGTACCTATCACAAAAATGAATCCTCTTCAATGAATTCCTGTCTAGACTGTTCCTTCTGGGGGGAGGGTCTGGGGTTGTTACAGCCTTCAATGCTGTTATTCTCTAACCAACTGAGCTAAATGACCAGCCACCAATGCTGTTATTTTCAACCATGAGTCTGTAGTCATAGATACCACCTAAAAGAACAATCATTGCTCATTACACCAGCATCAGCACTGGTCATGAACTTCTAAATGGTTTCTAGTTGAAACATTGACCATGGACATTCACCCAGCCTCCAGCCACAGCACAGACCTTAGCAGGAATATGGACAATGAAGATCAGCATGGTGTCAGGCAGTAGCACAGTCCACAGACACCAACATGTCCTCAGCAGAGAAGCAGTTATTTAAGAAACCCCAACCAACCAACCAACCAACCAGCAGCAGCAGCAGCAGCAGCAGCAACAACAACAACAACAGCAACAAAACCCATCATCACCACCACCACCAAAAACCAAAGAAATTCCCCTGGATCTCTGTTTCCATTGTCCATATTTGATTACTATATTCCTCAAAGTTAATTGTTGATAGGAGCTAGGGGATTTTTGTTGGTTTTGAAATGTACAATACTTATTTCAGCAAAGGTAAGAATCATTCATCGTCTATGAAACGTTTATGACCCCTAGGGAGTCATCGTTAACTGCCAGTGAAGACTTGGCCCTCATAAGCTATGCCTCTGGTAGAGTAGCATCTCTCCCAGTTTCCTCCTCTTCTCATCACAAATACTAAATTATGCACTGAAATTAAAAATAGTAGTAGAAGTAATACTGATAACACTCCAGTATAAATCAAATGAAAATACACCTCATTCATTATAGGTAGAAGTAAAGCACAACTCTTTTTAAGAATTACTTAAATGGGAAAAATGGTAAATAACCAAGAAAGTAAATCTCCAGAGCATCCATAACAAATGATAGGTTATTTCTCAAATGGAGTTTATTTTTTTTATGTGTGTGTGTGCGTGTGTGTCCATGTGCTCCATGATGCATGTAGAGATCTGAAAACAACATGTCAGTTCTCTCATTGCATGTTTCCCCCTTATTTGTGGATCCTAGATTTTTTTGTAAATACATAAAACCATTTTTATGTATATGACATGAAATCAGATGTGAGAGTGGGGAGAAGGAAGGGGACATGTGAGAAGGGGAGAAATTATCAGGAAGAATGTGGGGGATTGAGTATGATCAATAGGATGAACTACTTTAAT
The DNA here is from genome assembly GCA_019843965.1 of Rhynchomys soricoides. Classification (NCBI taxonomy): domain Eukaryota; kingdom Metazoa; phylum Chordata; class Mammalia; order Rodentia; family Muridae; genus Rhynchomys; species Rhynchomys soricoides. The sequence goes on from JADRCH010007448.1 coordinate 97,520, forward strand.
GAAAATGTCTTTCTGAGATCCATCACTATGTGCAAGAATATAGATAGAAAAAAAAATACACAGGATAGTGGACCAAATGCAAAGGTATCTACTTGACTAAATCTTGGAACAGAAAGTGGATGTTAATGGAACAAGTGTTGGCATATCACCGAGTCAAAAAAACAAGAATCAGAAAGAGAGAAAAGACCCAAATAACTTCAGAATCATCAGATCAACCTGAACCACTTCTACTACACCCCCCCCAGAAAATATGTTAAAATATTGAAGAGGTATAAATGAAAGGAAAGCCTGAGATCTCATAGTGTTTCTGCTGTTTTTCACACTCCTAGAGCAATCAAATCCTTTAAACACTTGGCTAAGATCCATCAAGAGTTACATTGAAAGATTCCAATCTGCTCCTAGCTACCTGGCTCTCCTAACTATCTGCTTTGTAAATTGGTACAGATTTGATGAAAGCTGTGATCCTTCAAATGAGAAAACAACGCAATACTCACACAAATGTTAAATGTCAATCGAAACAGCAATGTGCAGTTTTCATCTCCTTTTGGAGCTCATAAGTACTCCCAAACTTGTATTTAGAACTTATGAAGAAAACATTGTTAATGTTTTCATTGTAAGGAAACCATAATGGGGTTATGATATAGCTCAGTAGTATAGTTCTTGTCTGACACGTACAAGGTTGTGGTGGCCCTCTTTGATCTTAACAAATGTATATAATTTGCTGGTTTCCAAGTAACTTCATGCTTAGAAGGGCAATGGAAATTCCATTAGTGGGTCATGTCTTCCAAGATGTTGAGCATAGTTCTATATATGGCTTCAACAAGATAAAAACACATATTCAAGTATCTTAGTGTAGAAGGCTATTCCTTAGAGAACGTTCTGTGTTGGATATAAGCAGATTCTGTTTAGTCAAAGCATGGTAGTCAGGGTTACCTGATACATTTTTTTTTTCAGTGTCATTCTTTTACATAAAATTTATGGCTTAAAAATTAATATTCTGGACTCTTCAAGTTCCCTCTCCCCAATGTTGGGCACCCCCATTGAGTCTTGAGAGTCTCTCACCTCCAGGAGGAAGATAAGGCCTCACGTGATGGGGCAGGGTTACCAACCCACAGTCAAAATTTCTGACCCAGTATTGTTCCTGTCTAAAAGAACCACAGGGACAAAAATGGAGAAGAGACTGAAGGAAAGGCAGTCCAATGACTGACCCAATTTGGGATCCATCCTGTGGGTAGGCACCAAGGCATGACACTATTCCCGATGCTCTGATGTGCTTACAGATGGAAGCCTAGCATGGCTGTCTTCTGAGAGGCCCTACCAGCAGTTGACTGAGACACAGGAGGCAGATGCTTACACACAACCATTGTATTAAAGACTGAACCCCTATGGTTGAATTAGGGGAAGGATTAAAGAAGCTGAAGGGGAGAGTAATCTCCATAGGAAGACCAGCAGTCTCAACTAACCTTGACCTCAGGGAGATCCCAGAGACTGAGCCACCAACCAGGCAGCGTACAGAAGCTGGTCAGGGGCTTCCAACTCATATATAGCAGAGGACTGTCTGGTCTGGCCTCAGTGGGAGAAAATGCACCTAATCCTTGAGAGACTTGAGTCCCCAAGGCCCCAGGGAAGGGGGAGGCCTGGTGGGGGGAAGCATCCTCTTGCAGGCAAGAGGGGGGAGGAATGGGATGAGGAACTATTGGATGAGAATGGAAGGAAGAAAAACAGCCAGAATGTAAATAAATAAATAAAAAATTCTGAGGTCAATTATGAATGATGTTTTCTTCTATGGGATTCATATAACACATTCTTAAATTGAAACTCTGAGTTGTACACAGATTCTCACCCAGAATCTCATACTTGCTAGTATTCTGGTAATTCAATTTTACAGATTGTTAAATTAAAAGCAGCTCAAGATAGTATTAGTTGAAACACATTTGAAGAATTCTTTAATTATTGTTTAACTTTCAAAATTGCTTGCAATATGAGGAAACTTGAACTTTGCCTTACATATTGTGACCCGCTTTTAATTCAAAAAGAAAAATTTATTGTCCCATTCCTTTCTTCCTTGATCCAGCTACACCAAATTAAAAAATAATCATTTTTTCTTCATAATGAAGATTCTTGTCATCCTTCATTAGTACTGTATGTATTTATATTACAAATTCTACTGCTGAGAATCCTTTTCCACGATTCACTGAGATGTAAATGTAGTTATTCAGGCACAAGCTACATGTACTTTGTGAAGCCTTTATTGAATTGCTCAGGGTAGAGCTAGCTTCCTTTGCCCACATCTCTATTATAGCATTCAGCAGATTACCTCTAGAAAATAAGTGTCAACTGAGGAATCTCAAAGGGCTGAGAAGCACCTAAAGAAATGTTCAACATCCTTACTCATCAGGGAAATGCAAATCAAAACAACCCCGAGATTCCACCTCACACCATCAGAATGGTTAAGATCAAAAACTCAGGTGACAGCAGATGCTGGCGAGGATGTGGAGAAAGAGGAACACTCCTCCATTGCTGGTGGGATTGCAAGCTGGTACAACCACTCTGGAAATCAGTCTAGTGGTTCCTCAGAAAATTGGACATAGTACTTACTACCTGAGGAGCCAGCTGTACACCACTCCTGGGCAAATACCCAGAAAATGCTCCAACATATAACAAGGACACATTCTCCACTATGTTCATAGAAGCCATATTTATAATAGCCAGAAGCTGGAAACAACTCAGATGTCCCTCAACAGAGGAATGGATACAGAAAATGTGGTTCATTTATACAGTGGAATACTACTCAGCTATTAAAAACAATGACTTCATGAAATTCTTAGGCAAATGGATGGAACTAGAAAATATCATCCTGAGTGAGGTAACCCAGTCACAAAAGAACACACATGGTAAGCTGATATTAGCCCAAAAGCTCCAAGTACCCAAGATACAATTCACAGACCACATAAATCTCAAGAAGAAGGAAGACCAAAGTGTGGATGTTTTGGTCCTTCTTAGAAGGGGAAATATAAATACTCATGGGAGGAATCACGGAGACATAGTATAGAGCAGAGACTCAAGGAAAAGCCATCCAGAGACTGCCCCACCTTGGGATCCATCCTATATACAGTCACCAAACCCAGATACTATTGTGGATGCCAAGAAGTGCTTGCTGACAGGAGCCTGATATAGTGGTCTCCAGAGAGGCTCAGGCAGAGCCTGACAAATACAGAGGTGGATGCTCGCAGCCAACCATTAGACTGAGCACAAGGTCCTCAATGGAGGAGTTGGAGAAGGGACTGAAGGAGCTGAAGGGGTTTGCACCCCCACGGGAAGAACAACAGTATCAACCAACCAGACCCCCTCTCAGAGCTCCCAGGGACTAAACTACCAACCAAAGAGTACACATGGAGCAACCAATGGCTCCAGCCACATATGTAGCAGAAGATGGCCTTGTAAGGCATCCAACAAGGAGAGGCCCTTAGTCCTGTGAAGGCTTGATGCCCCAGTGTAAGGGAATACCAGGGCAGGTTGGCGGGTGTGTGTAGGTGGGTGGGTAGGGGAATACCCTCATAGAAGCAGGGGAGGGGAATGGGATAGAGGGTTTCTGGAGGGGAAACCAAGAAAGGGGATAACATTTTAAATGTAAATAAATAAAATATCCAATAAAAGAAACAAAGTGAAAGAAAGAAAATAAGTGTGTGTTTCCTGTTTTGCACCTGGTATCTAGGTAATCAGAATCTTTATTGTAGAATGGAGCATTCAGTTAGAGAGATGGAACATATTATGGTTTATTATTCCTGAGGGTTAGAGTCTAGGATGGAAGAGCAGAGGTATCGGGCACCATTAATGGCGGCTGCAGCAAACGCTAAGGGCTCATATCTTGAACCACAAGCACAAAGCGGAGTGAATGAATTAGAAATGGTGTGTCTTTAAATGCTCAAAGCATGCCTCTAGAGATACACTTCCTCCAACAAGGCCATATCTCCTATGCCTTCCCAACAATACTACCAACTTGGGACCAAGCATTCAAATGCTTGAGACAGAAAAAAAAAAAGTCTTACAACAATAAAACATATCCAATTAGATTTAGTAAGCTCTCATAGAGATAGTAGTAATGCTGAGACCAAAACTCAAATGATGTGCCCTTTTATTGTACTAGATTGTCTCAATTTGATGGTGAAAAATAATGATAGGAACATATCTCCAAAATTTATATTCTTCTACATTATGCTGGACAGAGTGCCCTAAGCAAACGACCAGGGCCCTGAAATTTGAAAATAAGAATCATAAGGGGAATAACAGATCTTTGAGAATGCTATATAGACCATAATACTATAGAAGCTTCCCAAAGTATGTGTACACACATACATAAAAGGAATTTAAATGGTGTTGCCTTATAATAGATAGATGATGCTTCATACAGACATCATAGGCTATCAAATGAAAGGCTCATTGCCAGATCCAAGGTACCACTTTTCAAGGTGATGGTCAGCGGTATTCCCTAAACCCTTCAAACTTTACAGGCTATTGCCATTGTTCTTGATTACCTTCCAGAACTTGACAGTAAGACCCCATCTTTGAAAATACCACATACTTGAATGATAGGACACGGAGAGATGTAGCTGCCATTGGCCTGGAAGCTTCATTCTTTTTAACTTCCACAATGCTGCTGGGTTCTATGTACTCTTTGAGGTACAAACAATCATAAACAGTCTGTCTTAGCTGTGAACACTTGCACTATAGTAATGGCTGGCCTGGCAAGATATACATGTTGGTCAATAGTGGCACAAATGTTATGGGAGTAATCATCCACTTTGAAATCGTATTTAGAACCCACTCCACAAATGGAACCAATTCCTGGTACTCTTCCGCCCCCCCAAAACCCGATGGTTTCCCATTTATTTCAATGGCTCAGTAAATATATACACACATATATATATATGTACATATGCGTCATATATACATTCATAGAGATTAAGACACAAGGAAATATAGTAAAACATTAAAATTGGGAATCTAGCTGAAGAGTGTGGAAAAGTTCATTGTATCGGCTTGTCACTTTTCTGTAGCTGTGGGGTTCTAAATACAAGGACGCAGATTTCAATAATCACATGAAGCTAACTTACACTGTTTACAAGTAAAAACACTGGCAAAACAGTGATAATTCAAGATGATGGAATTCTGGGAGGCTTATGAGGGAGAACTTCACAGGAGCTTCTGATACTGCAAGAATCTCCACTGCAGTATGAATGTTGAATTTTCTTTTTTAGATAGTAACTATACAGACTACACACTTATTTTTCTCTGTATACATTTCCAGACTAGGAAAAGGTTAAAAAAAATGGGATGAAGTATAAAAACATTTTTGAAGGGAAATCATTATACATCATTGTATGTGTGTATGTGTAAAAATAAACTGTTTTGCTTTGCATGATGTAAGGGGGTTTTTGCAAAAGAAGTCACATACCTGAGGTCAGGCTACGGAAATGTACTCTGAGCTAGTCATCTTAGTTTTCCATGAGATAGTTCTGATACAATCACCAATTCTCAACACTGAATAATTTGACATTAAGTAATGTTTTTTCTAAACAATTTCTATAAGTTTTATACAAAATGCCATGGTGTACCCACACATATTCTGTACATACAGCTTAAGTGTAATTGGGAAAACATGAAAGATTCTGTTACTCAAATGTTAAAATGACCAACATTGTTCATGAGCCAGTTCTGCCTATTAGAAAAGCCTTTTCTGACTTCCTCTGCAGCTGACTCAGTGCTGTCAGGCCTGAGTGTCTTCATCCTCGCCATCCAAGTCAGACTCAGCATCTAAGTCCTCATTACTGTCTTCCTTCTGTTTGCAGTGTCTTCTATGATTAGGACCTTCATTTTCAGTATTTTCTGAAGTCTCTGGTTCTTTATTAAACAGAATAATGATCTCTTCTTTATTTCCACATTTTGCACAAATTTCAAGTTCACAGGTGGCTCATTATGTAGTAAGAGACCTTTACTGTCTTTTGTAAATATCTAACACTTGGTCTGAACACTCTGAACAAACTTGTCATTTTTGAAGATGAACGTATTCTGGTGCTTCTGAGGCGGGAACTGAGTCGCACTGCCTTTTTGGCAACTCATCACCAAATCACAAGCACCATAAGTTGGTGCAGTCTTTAAGTTGCAGGAAACGGTAAAGTTCCAGACCCAGACTATCGACAATGACCCCCATTCCTGGTACTCTTAATGAGCTAAAAAACAAAACCAAAAAACATGTCCTTGGTTAGGTCCTAGGCAAGAAACTAATATTATTAATCTGCTAACTTGACATCATAGTGAAGTGCCCTTAGTTCTTATATTTATACATGTAAACTGGTACATATCTCAATCCTCACCAGAGACACTTTTTTCTGAAGTATATGGTAGTTAACACAGAGACCCATAACTGCTCAATGTACAGAGAATAAAAGAATTCAGGGTGCTCATTCCTAGATATTACATCTATAGCATACCTCCTACCCCAAGATTGAAAAATCATCATAGAAGAGGTGGCAGACAAAATGTAAGAGCCGGAGGTCTTGAAAGCCTGCAGTGAAGCAGTATTTCCCATACACAACAAGGCGATGCACATGGGAACTTACAGCAGCTCTGGGTGCATGCAGAAAGTACTTTTTGTACTTCATGAATAGAAAGATGTCTAAATAGAGATGGATACCTCGCTGCACCAAAGAGACATAGAATGAAGTTGGTATAACTTTAACTTGTAAAGGAAGGTACTGATATTTGTATCCAAAGTACACAAACAGGTCTTAACAGAAATAAGTCATTTCTTGTGTATTATCATATCATAATTGACTAAAACTTGACATTGTAAGAACAACTACAGAATCTATAAAAAAAATGAAGATTCACTTATATAGTTCTGAATGATCTGTGAGTAATTAAATTAATCATGGAGTAAATTTAAAAGTTATTTAAACCAATGAAAACAAAAATCTACAGGTTACTAGAACCTTTAAGGTACAGCAAAGAAAATTCTAAGAGGTATGTTTAGAGATATGGACACCCAAATTAAAAATAAAATAATAAAAGAGATCTCAAATAATCCAATGATATATTTCAAGATCTTAGAAAAATATGTTAAACTTCAAATAAGAAGAAATAGTGACTTCAAATAAGAAGAAATAGTGACTTCAAATAAGAAGAAATAGTGACTTCAAATAAGAAGAAATAGTACTGATGCTATGTTTACCAGTCAGGACGGCTATCATTCACAGGAAGGAACAAATGTGGTTTGGACATGGAGGCAGCATGTGTATATATACATGGCAAAACACTTTATCTCCCATTGGCAGTTCTGCAAATTAGCATAGTCGCTATGGAGATCAATATGGAGGTTCTTCAAACAACTAAAATTGGATCTATCATATCACTTTGACATTCCACTCCTGGTTATGTACCTGAAGTATTCAATCTCATAAAGCCAAAGATATATCTACATATCAATTTTATGATAGCCAAGATATAGAACTAGCCTAGATGTCTATCAACAGATGAATGGATAAAAACAGCATAGTACATATTCACTAAGATATTTTATTCAGCTATCAAGAACGAATTCTGGATTTTAAGGAAAAGGAACGGAAATGAACATTATTACCAGATTAAGCATAATAAGCTAGACTTAGAGAGACAGTTATTACCTATTTTCTATTATAAAATAGATCTAGAAAAGAAAAAATAGGGGAAAGTAGAAGAAGAGATATTTTGGAGGCAATGTGGAATAGGAGGAGGAGGGAGACAAACAGCAGGTAAGCTCATGGTGCAGAGTAATAAAGATACAGGAGAATTCAAAGGGGACCATTTCACATCTGCAACCTAGTTTTATACATTATAAAAATAAAGAACAATGAAATAAAGCCAGGGTGAGCAGAAGGGACTAAGTTGTACTATAGAACAGAGATAAAATATTGAACATATGAATAACAGGAAATAAAACTAAGAGTTGGTTGCTTGTGAAAAATCAATAAAATTCCCATCCTTAAGCTAGATTGTCAAAGAAGTAGAGAGAAAACTCAAATAACTAAAAGCAGAAATGAAAGTCAGAAATAGGAACAAATTTATGTAAGTACAATAACAATATATAGCAATGAATTGGATAATTTAGGTGAAATGAAAGACATCCTGAGTTTTGCAGATGGAACTAGAAAATATCATCCTGAGTGAGATAACCCAGACCCCAAAGGACATACATGGTATGTGCTCATTGATAAGTGGATATTAGCCTTAAAATATAAGATACCCATGTTAGAATCGATACCCCGAAAGAAACTAAACAAGAAGGAAGGCCCAAGTGTTGATGCTTCAATCCCACTTAAAAGGGAGAACAAAATAATCACTGGGAAGTAGAGGGAGGGAGAAACCTGGGTGGGAAAGGAGGGGAAGTGGGACAAGATCAGGTATGGGAGGGTGAGACAGGAAAGAAGCCCAGGGGTCCAGAAGAATGGAGAGAAACATGCAGCAGTGTGTGTGTGTGTGTGTGTGTGTGTGTGTGTGTGTGTGTGTGTTAGGAGAACCTCTAGAAGGTCCCAGACACCAGGGAGGTGAGAGGCTCCCAGGATCCAATGGGGATAACAGATGAAATGCTCAACAGTGGGGAGATGGAAGCTAAAGAGATCACCTCCAGTAGATAGACATGACCCTCATTTGGGGCATGAAGCACCCACCTGTCTTCATAATTCTTGACACAAAATTGTTCCTGTCTGAAGGAAAGGCAGGGACAAAAATGGAGCAGATACCAAAGGAAAGCCCATCCAGTTACCTGCCCAACTTGGGATCCATTCCATGTACAGGCATCAAACCCCGACACTATTACTGATGCCATGTTGTGCCTGCAGACAGGAGCCTAGCATGGCTGTCCTTGGAAAGGCTCTACCAGCAGCTGACTGAGACAAATGCAGATACTTACAGCAAACCACTGGACTGAAGTCAGGGACCCCTATGCCTATGGACTAGTTAGGAAAAAGACTGAAAGATCCCATAGGAAGAACAACAGTGTCAACTAACCTGGACCCCTCAGACCTCTGAAAGTCTAAGCTACCAACTAAAGGACATACATGGGCTGGTCTGTGGCCTCCACTACATATGTTGCAGAGGACTGCCCTGTCTAGCTTCCATGTGAAAGGTTGGTTTTAATCCTGTCAAAATTTGATGTCCCAGGGAAGTGGGATGCTATCGAGGTGAGGTGGGTGGGGAGCACCCTCTCAGAAGAAAAGGGGTGGGGGACCAGGAAGGGGACAACAATTATTATATAAAATAATTAATAAAAAAGAGAAAGGAAGGAATAGAAAAGAAGAGAATACGGTATTAATTTATGCTGGTGAAATGGTCATTTGGAAACCTAAATTATTGGATCTATATATTATTAAAATATCAGCTTCAAAAGAAAGAAAGAGAGAAAGAGAAAGAAAGAAAGAAAGAGAGTAAGAGAGAAAGAAAGAAAGGGAAAAAGAAAGAAAGGGAGAAAGAAAGAAAGGGAGAAAGAAACCTTAGAAAGTCAATGTTATCCAGGATCAATGACAAACAAACAGAAAATAGAAACAAACCCATAAATAGGATGGATATAAAGAAGGAATCCAAGTCCCACAAGAAAGAAAAGCCCTGGAATAAGGGTTGCTTCATGGTGAGTTCTATCAAATATTTTAAAAGTGCTAAGATTTTTTCTTAAACTCGTTTAAAAACATGAAAGTTGGGGATAAATTTTCATAAGTTATTCTCTGAGGTCAGTTGTCTGGATAACCAAGTCACATAGATAACACAGGAAATAAACAGAACGAAACAACACCATCAAAAAACCCCAGGGTAATATTCTTTACAAGCACTAATGGAAAATTAAAAAATATATGCTGTTAATAGAATAAATAATATATGCTATTAAAAGAATTCTACAAAATGTTTGATGATTATACACTGTGGCCAATATATTTGTTGGGTTTACTTCTGGAGTTTAAGTGTATGAAAACAACTCAATCAAAATGAAATCAAATAATGTGACCATCTCAATTCATACAGAAATCATTTGACTAAAATCAATACCCTTTCATGATTTAAAAAGTCAAGAAATATTGTAAAGTACCTGTAAATGGGTACAATTGTAAAGTATCTGTAAACAGGTACAATTGTAAAGTATCTGCTACAAAATTAGTTAAAATACTCAAGAAAATATAAAGGAAATCCTCTTGACATATATAATGCTGGGTATTTCCAGATCATATCTAACAATGTACTCACACATAACAATTGAAAATTTTCCTGCAAGATCTTTTTATCAGTTGCTTTTGGTCATAGTAGTTTATCATAGCAACAAAAATATCTAATTCAGACTTCAAAATAAAAAAAAGTATGTACACACAAGCGTGCACACACACAGACATACACACATGACCTTTATCCTCACTGTTTAAGCAAAAATTCTTGGATAGATTTAAAAACTAGCTAGGACTGGGTAAAGTGCGTTAGTCTCCAACAGCAATTTGTTTACTTTTTTATTTTTGAGAGAGAATTTCATATACTCCAGGTTAACCCTGAACTCATTATCTAGCAGAGGCTATGTTGGAATTCCTATTACCCTGACTCCATCTCCCAGTGCTAGGATTGCAGGCATGCACCACAAAACTAGCAGTAATTTCATCATATTGAGAAGAACAAGGAAACTTCCCCTCTAAATCATATTATTTTGTGGTTAAAATCACTTATCAAAGAAAGGAACAATATGACAATGAAATTATATTCAAAACATATTAATAGCTCTTGATCTCAGTTAATATGTTTTATTTTATTTTCTACTCTTCAGAGTTTTTTGAAACCAGGTCTCATGTAGCCTAGGTTGGCATTGGTCTTCTGCTACCACCATACAGAAGCTAGGATTATAGGTGTGCACCAACACACCTGGCAGTAATCATATTTTTTTCCTGATGCTGTATATTTATCAAGGCCTTGTGCATACCAGGCAATCACACTATTCTTAAATTTAATCTGCAGCCACTTAGCTGATTTGTTTATAAAACATAGCAAGCTGGTTCTAAAATGCACATGGTATTGCAAGAGGTCAGAATAGTAAAACAGCCTTAAAATATGAAATAAGAAGACTCATACTATTTTTAGGCATGTTACCTAAGATATAAGTAATTATAACAAATAGATGAATTTGACTTCATTAAAAAGCCTTGTTCTTCAAAAGATATTTTTATGGGTATGAGCGTTTGACTGCATGTACTTTTGTGCACCACAGGTGAGCAATGCTTGTAGAGGCCATAAGAAGACATCGGAACTTCTGGAACTGGTGTTATAGAATGTTGTAAGCCAACATGTGAGTGCTAAGAATCAAATCCCAGTGTTCTGGAAGAGGAGACATTGATTTTAACTGGTGCACCATTTCTCTAGTCCCTACATACATTTTAAATAAAGTGGCTCAATTGCACAGCATTTGAATTCTATCAAAAAAAAAAAAACCAAACAAACAAAACAAATGGATGATTAAGAAATGTTTCAACCAAAAATTTATCCTGTTTATAAGAAATGCAAAGATGGGGGGATGGAGCAGAGACTGAGGGAATGGCCAACCAATAAAGAACACAGCTTGAGACCCATCCCATGTGCAAGCACCAATCACTAACACTATTTGATAGTCTATAATGCTTGCAGATAGGAGTCTAGCATGGCTATCCTCTGAGAAGCTGCATCCAGGATCTGGTTGAAACGGGTGCAGAGACCTATTAAGGCCTAGGTAACTGTTACTTGGCTAGCTTGCCATTGTAAGGAAACTTTCTCATATGTTTCGGCTGTTACTAGAAAGCTTTCTTTCTTTCTTTTTCTTTCTTTCTTTCTTTCTTTCTTTCTTTTTATTTTCATATTTTATTTACATTTCAAATGTTTCCTCCTTTCCAGATCTCCCCTTTGGAACCTCCCCATTCCCTCTGCCCTCCCCCTGCCTCTATGGGGATATTCTCCAACACACCTCCCCATCCCACCCCCCACCCACTCTCGTCTGCCCTCCTTGACATTCTCCTATACTGGGTGATCTAACACACTCAGGGCCCAAGGGCCTCTCCTCTCCCTGACAGGTAACAAGACCCTCCTCTGCAGTCTTTGTGGCCAGCACTATGGGTCCCTCCATGTGTATTCTTTAGTTGGTGGATCAGTCTCCAGAAGTATGGGGGGTCAGGCCAGTTGCCAGTGTTGCCACCTCCCTGGGGCTGCACACTCCCTCAGCTCCTTCAGTCCTTTCTCCAAGCCCTCCATCTGGGACCTCGTACTCAGTACTACTGTTTCTGCGAAGTGACTCTTGGGTATTTCAAATTTTTAGGCTAATAACCACTTAACAGTGAGTACATACCATGTTCATTCTTTTGTGACTGCATTACCTGGCTCAGAATGATGTTTTCCAGATCCATCCATTTGTCTACGAATTTCATGAAGTCATTGTTTTTAATAGCTGAGTAGTATTCCACAGTGTAAATGTACCACATTTTCTGTATCCATTCCTCTGTGGAGGGACATCTGAGTTGTTTCCAGCTTCTGGCTATTATAAATATGGCTGCTATGAACATAGTGAAACATGGGTTTTTATTACATGTTAGAGCATCTTCTGGGTATATGCCCAGGAGTGGAATAGCTGGGTCCTCAGGTAGTATTATGATCATTTTTCTGAGGGTCCGCCAAACTGATTTCCAGAGAGGTTGTACCAACTTGATTTCCCACCAGCAATGGAGGAGTGTTCCTCTTTCTCCACAACCTCGCCAACATCTGCTGTCACCTGAGTTTTTGATCTTAGCCATTCTGACTGGTGTGAGGTGGAATCTCAGGGTTGTTTTGATTTGCATTTCCCTGATGACTAAGGATGTTGAACATTTCTTTAGGTGCTTCTCTGCCATTCGAGTTTCCTCAGTTGAGAATTCTCTGTTTAGCTCACTTCCCCATTTTTTGATAGGGTTATTTGTATCTCTGGAGTCTAGCTTCTTGAGTTCTTTGTATACACTGGATATTAGCCCTCTATCAGATGTAGGATTGGTAAAGATCTTTTCCCAATCTGTAGGCTGCCATTTTGCCCAAATTACAGTGTCCTTTGCCTTACAGAAGCTTTGTAATTTTATGAGGTCCCATCTGTCAATTCTTGACCTTAGAGCACAAACCATTGGTGTTCTGCTCAAGAACATTTCCCTTGTGCCCAAGTGTTTGAGACTCTTCCCTACTTTCTCTTCTATTAGATTCAGTGTATCTGGTTTTATGTGAAGGTCCATGATCCACTTGGACTTGAGCTTTGTACAGGGAGATAGGAATGGACAAATTCTCGATCTTCTACATGTAGATCGCCGGTTGATCCAGCACCAATTGTTGAAGATGCTGTCTTTTTTCCACTGTATGGTTTTAGCACCTTTGTCAAAGATCAAGTGACCATATGTGTGTGGATTCATTTCTGGGTCTTCGATTCTATTCCATTGATCAACCTGCCTGTCACTGTACCAATACCATGCAGTTTTTATCACTACTGCTCTGTAGTACAGCTTGAGGTCAGGGAGGCTGATTCCCATTGTTGAGGATAGTTTTTGCTATCCTGGGTTTTTTGTTATTCCATATGAATTTGAGAATTGCTCTTTCTAGGTCTACAAAGAATTGAGTTGGGATTTTGATGGGGATAGCATTGAATCTGTATCTTGCTTTCAGCAGGATGGCCATTTTTACTATGTTAATCCTGCCGATCCATGAGCATGGGAGAGCTTTCCATCTTCTAAGGTCTCCTTCAATTTCTCTCTTCAGAGACGTGAACTTCTTGTCATACAGATCTTTCACTTATTTGGTTAGAGTCACACCAAGATATTTTATATTGTTTGTGACTATTGTGAAGGGTGTCATTTCCCTAATTTCTTTCTCAGCCTGTTTATCCTTCGAGTATAGGAAGGCTACTGATTTGCTTGAGTTAATTTTGTATCCAGCCACTTTGCTGAAGTTGTTTATCAGCTGTAGCAGATCTCTGGTGGAGTTTTTCAGGTCACTTAAGTATACCATCATATCATCTGCAAATAGTGATATTTTGATTTCTTCCTTTCCAATTTGTATCCCTTTGACCTCCTTTTGTTGCCTGATTGCTCTTGCTAGAAGTTCAAGTACTATGTTGAATAGATAGGGAGAGAGAGGGCAGCCTTGTCTAGTCCCTGATTTTAGTGGGATTGCTTCGAGTTTCTCTCCATTTAGTTTGATGTTGGCCACTGGTTTGCTGTATATTGCTTTTATTAAGTTTAGGTATGCTCGTTGAATTCCTGATCTTTCCAAGACTTTTATCATGAAGGGATGTTGAACTTTGTCAAATGCTTTTTCAGCATCTAAGAGATGACCATGTGGTTTTTTTCTTTGAGTTTGTTTATGTAGTGGATTACATTAATGGATTTCCGGATATTCAACCATCCCTGAATCCCTGAGATGAAGCCTACTTGATCATGGTGAATGATTGTCTTGATGTGTTCTTGGATTCAGTTTGCAAGAATTTTATTCAGTATTTTTGGATCGATATTCATAAAGGAAATTGGTCTGAAGTTTTCGTTTATTGTTGGGTCTTTGTGGGGCTTTGGTATCAGTGTAACTGTGGCCTCATAGAATGAATTGGGTAGTGTTCCTTCTGTTTCTATTTTATGGAATAGCTTGAAGAGTATTGGTATTAGGTCTTCTTTGAAGGTCTGATAGAATTCTGCACTGAACCCATCTGGTCCTGGGCTTTTTTTGGTTGGGAGACTTTTAATGACTGCTTCTATTTCCTTAGGAGTTATGGGACTGTTTAGATGGTTTATCTGATCCTGATTTAACTTTGGTAATTGGTATCTGTCTAGAAACTTGTTCATTTCCTCCAGATGTTCCAATTTTGTTGCATGTAGGCTTTTGTAGTAGGATATGATGATTTTTTTAAATTTCCTCATATTCTGCTGTTATATCTCCATTTTCATTTCTAATTTTGTTAATTTGGATACTGTCTTTGTGCCCTCTGGTTAGTCTAGCTAAGGGTTTATCTACCTTGTTGATTTTCTCAAAGAACCAGCTCTTGGTTTTCTTGATTCCTTGTATAGTTCTTTTAGTTTCCACTTGGTTGATTTCAGCCCTTAATTTGATTATTTCCTGCCTTCTACTCCTCTTGGGTGTATTAGCTTCTTTTTGGTCTAGAACTTTCAGGTCTGCTGCTAAGCTGTTAGTGTATGCTCTCTCCAGTTTCTTTTTGGAGGCATTCAGAGCTAGGAGTTTTCCTCTGAACACTGCTATCATTGTATCCCATAGGCTTGGGTAAGTTGTACTTTCATTTTCATTAAATTCTAGGAAGTCTTTAATTTCCTTCGTTATTGCTTCCTTGACCAACTTATCATTAAGCAGTGCATTGTTCAGCTTCCATGTGTATGTGGGCTTTCTGTTGTTGTTGTTGCCATTGAAGACCAACCTTAATCCGTGGTGATCTGATAGGAGGCATGGGATTATTTCAATCTTCTTATATCTGTTTAGGTTTGTTTTTTGACCAATTATATGATCAATTTTGGAGAAGGTACCATGAGGTGCTGAGAAGAAGGTATATTCTTTTGATGCAGGATGAAATGTTCTATACATATCTGTTAAACCCATTTGGTTCATAGCATCTGTTAGTTTCACTGTATCTCTGTTTAGTTTTTGTTTCCAAGATCTGTCCATTGTTGATAGTGGGGTGTTGAAGTCTCCCATTATTATTTTGTGAGGTACAATGTGTGCTTTGAGCTTTAGTAGAGTTTTTTTTTTTTTTTTAATGAAAGTGGGAGCTCTTGCATTCGGGGCATAGATGTTCAGAACTGAGAGTTCTTCTTGGTAGATGTTTCCTTTGATGAGTAAGAAGTGTCCTTCCTCATCCTTTTTGATGAATTTTGGTTGAAAGTCAATTTTATCCAATATTAGAATGGCTACTCCAGTCTGTTTCTAGGGGCCATTTGCTTGGAAAATTGTTTTCCAGCCCTTTACTCTGAGGTAGTGTTTGTCTTTAGTATGGAGGTGTGTTTCCTGGATGCAGCAAAATGCTGGGTCCTGGTTATGGATCCAGTCTGTCAGTCTATGTCTTATTATTGGGGAGTTGAGACCATTGATGTTAAGAGATATTAAAAGATAGTGATTGTTATTTCCTGTTATTTTTGATGTTGTTTATATTGATTGTGTGGCTATCTTCTTTTGAGTTTGTTGGAAGATTACTTTCTTGCTTTTTCTTGAGTGTAGTTTCCTTCCTTGAGTTGGCGTTTTCCATGTATTTTTCTGTGTAGAGCTGGGTTTGTGGAAACATACTGTGCAAATTTGGATTTGTTGTAGAATATTTTGGTTTCACCGTCTATGATTATTGAGTTTTGCTGGGTATATCAGCCTGGGCTGGCATTTGTGTTCTTTTAGAGTCTGTATGAGCTCTGCCCAGCATCTTCTAGCTTTCATAGTCTCTGGTGAGAAGTCTGGTGTAATTCTGATAGGTCTGCCTTTATATGTTACTTGCCCCTTTTCCCTTACTGCTTTTAATATTCTTTCCTTGTTTTGTGTATTTGGTATTTTGACTATAATGTAACGGGAGGAATTTCTTTTCTGGTCCAGTCTATTTGGAGTTCTGTAGGCTTCTTGTATATTTATGTTCATCTCTTTCTTTAGGTTAGGGAAGTTTTCTTCTGTAATTTTGTTGAAGATATTTCCTGGTCCTTTAATTTGGGAGTCTTCACTCTCTTTTATACCTATTATCCTCCGGTTCTGTCTTCTCATTGCATCCCGGATATCTTGGATATTTTTGTTTAGGAGCTTTTCGCATTTTGTGTTTTCTTTGACTGTTGTGTCCATGTTTTCCATGGTATCTTCCGCACCTGAGATTCTCTCTTCCATCTCTTGTATTCTGTTGGTGATGCTTGCTTCTATGACTCCTGATTTCTTCCCTATGATCTCTAATTCCAGGGTTGTCTCCCTTTGTGATTTCTTTATTGTTTCTATTTTTGTTTTTAATTCCTGAATGGTTTTGTTCATTTGATTGATTGTTTTTTCCTGTATTTCTGCCCATTTGATTGTGTTTTCCTATAATTCTTCAAGGGATTTTTTGTGTCCTCTTTAAGGGCTTCCAGTTGTTTACCTGTGTTCTCTTGTATTTCTTTAAGGGAGTTATTTATTTCCTTCTTAAAATCTTCTATCATCCTCTTGATAAGTGATTTTAAATCTGAGTCTTCCTTTTCTGTTGTGTTGGGGTATCCAGGGCTGGCTGTGGTGGGAGAGCTGGGTTCAGCTGAATCCAAGTAGTCTTGGTTTCTGTTCCTTGTGTTCTTGCCCTTGCCTTTCGCTATCTGGTTATCTCTGGAGTTAGCTGGTCTTTCTCTCTCTGACTGTGGCTTGTCTTTCTTTCAAGCTCAGATGTCAATATTCCTGGGAGACCATTTCTTTCTTCCAGCTGTTCTTCAGACCCTGCGTCTGGAGTCCTCCCGTTGCTGGCTCCTCAACACAAGTGGGCAGGTAGCTTTCTCCCTGAGCTACTTGTATATGAGGAGGCCTGTTGGCCCTGGTGGGGTTTCTTGCCACAGGTGGAAGCAGGCAGGCTCTTACCTCCCGGCTTTTCCTCAGTCCCTGCCTCTGGAGCCCTAGTGTACTAGAAAGCTTTCTAATGACCAGATTGATTACATATTCTGTCATGTTCTGTGCCCTTGGAAACCAATCATGATAAAAGTCAATAGAACCATTTTGTAAAGTTACCTACAATGAGCTTGGACAGGAACCAACCACCAAACAGCACTTCCCTCACCTATATATAAGTTTTTATGGCACAAGCTGCCCTTGAGTTAGACCCCAACATAGGATACACACTTGCACCAATATAAGAAACTACTTGATATAAGGTTTCCATTTTGAGTATTGGTCTAGTAAAGTTTAAGTTCCCAAGTCCTCCCTGGAAACTGACATCCAGAAAGAGTCATATATGTGGGTGACGGACATCCTGCTTGGTAAGTTAAGACATAAATGTTAGACAAGTCCCAGTTTGGTAACGAAGTCAGGACATAAATATTAGACAAGGCAAGTCTCTGACACAGTTGAATACCCCAACTAATGGGAAAAGACAAGTTTACAACAAAGACATGTTCTTAAGGAAATCCCCTATCCCAAATCCTGTTTGATAAAATAACTTGGACTCAAAAACCCTGTAGGATCTTAATGTGGGGTCATAGTTCAGTTCCCAAATCTGGACCATGGCTCTAGTCAACCAGTCCTGGGACCTATGCTCAACAAACTATGTCTGTCTGGCTAAGATCAGTGCTTCGTGTGTCTTGTGAGGGAATTCCTGGACTCCATCAAGACCTACAGACAAACTTCGGATGGAGCATGGGGACTCTTACAGAAGAATAGGAGGAAGGATTTCAGGCCCCGAAGGGGATAGGAACTCCACAGGAAGACCAACAGAATCATCTAACCTGGACCCTTGGGGGCTCTCAGAAACTGAATCACCAACCAAAGAACATATACAGGTTGGACCTAGTCTTCCCCCCTAACATATGTAGCACATGTGCAGCTCAGTCTTCATGTTGGCCCCTCAACCAGTGGAGTTGGAGCTATACTTAAAGCTATTTCCTGTCTATGAAATAAGTCCCCCTAACTGGGCTGCCTTGTTTGGCCTCAGTGGTATAGGATTCACCTAGTCCTGCAGAGACTTGATGTGCTATGGTAAGGTACACCCAGGGGGCACTATCTCAGAAGTGAAGGGGAGGGGGGGATGAATTGTGTGAGGGGTACGTTCGGGGAGGGGGGACAGTGATCTGGATGTTAAGTGAATAAATAAAATTTAAAAAAAAAGAAAAAGAAAAAGAAAACTGAGCCAAGTGTGGTGGTGCCCCCTTTTAACACCAGCAGCAAGCTAAGGCAGGAGGATTGGGAATCCTTGGATTAATAGTGAGTTCCAGATATGTGTGGTGAGCAACATTGTAAGACAGCTCCTCAAAAAGTAGTAGGAAAGTAGTGTTTGTAACAGGAGAAATGGTCAGGTTCATTAGTGTGCATATCTGTTATGCTTTAGTTCCTGAACTCCATGTTAATTAATTGAAATGCGAACGTTTTGGGAATAAAAAAACGCAGCTAGATCTCAAATGTGGTCTTAAATGAGTGGCTTCTGAGTGCCGGGTAGACAATTTAACAGAACTCAAGAAGGTTAACAAGCTGAAGGACCCAAGTGCGGATGCTTCAGTCCCACTTGGGAGAGAGAAAACAATCACAGAGGAGGGGCAGAAAGAGGGAGGAACCTGAGTGGAAGAGGGGAAAGGGGAACATGATCAGGTATTGGGGGGGCGGGACAGGAGAGAAGCCCTGAGGGTCAGCAGAAAGAATGGAAACAGGCAACCTCAGGAGGTATGAGGTGGAGGGACCCTCCAGAATGCACCAGGGACCTGGGAGGTGAGAGACTCTCAGGACTTGGAGGGACCTTAGATGAAATGCCCTACAGTGGGGAGAGGGAACTTATAGACTCCACCTCCAGCAGGAAGACAGGGCATCAAGTGAGGGATGGAGTTGCCATCCCACAGTCAAAATTCTGAACCATTAATTGTTCCAGTTTGAAAGAACTGCAGGGATGGAAATGGAGAAAAGCCTGAGGAAAAGAAGGTTCAGCGACAGGCCCAAAGTGGGATCCAGCTCAAGGGGAGGTCCCAAGGCCTGAACATTATTACTAAGGCTATGGAGCGTTCACAAAAAGGGACCTAGCATGACTGCCCTCCAAAAGACCCAACAAACAGCTGAAAGAGTCAGATGCAAATATTTGCACCCAACCAATGGACAGAAGCTGCTGGCTCCTGTGGCTGAATTAGAGGGAAGCTGGAAGAAGCTGAGGAGGAGGGCGACCCTGTAGGAGGACCAGGAGTCTCAATTAACTTGGACCCCAGGGATCTCTCAGACACTGGACCACCAACCAGACAGCATACAGTAGCTGATATGAGGCTCCCAACACATATACAGCAGAGGACTGACGGCCTGGTCTGAACTCAGCGAGAGAAGATGCACCCAAGTCCAGGGAGCCCCAGGGAGTGGGGAGGTCTGGCGAAGTGGGGGTGGGGGTAGGGATATCCTCTTCGAGACCTGGGG
This sequence comes from Rhynchomys soricoides, assembly GCA_019843965.1. NCBI lineage: Eukaryota > Metazoa > Chordata > Mammalia > Rodentia > Muridae > Rhynchomys > Rhynchomys soricoides. Next base: position 117,629 of record JADRCH010007448.1, read on the forward strand.
TGGGGGTTTGTATGGAATGAGGAACAGTCAGAGGGAAGACCAGGAGGAGGATAAAGAGTGTACTATAAAAAAGACTTAATAATAATAATAATAATAATAATAATAATAATAATAATAATAAAAAAAGATGGAATCTATTGAGTGAATGAGGTAAGGGGAAAAAGGGGTTTAATAAACCAAGTCTTAGGAGTTCCTTGGTAAGGAGTAAAAAATGAGAAGCAACACAAGAAGTAGAGATGGTATAATAAAAAAAACCCTTGTTGAATATTGAAATTATAAGCCAAGTACTATGAAAAATAAACTTATAATCCCAGCACTTGAGAGGTAGAGGCAGAATGATCAAGGGTTCAAGGGCATCTTCAGTTAAATATGAACTTTGAGGCCAACCTGATATAAATAAAATTTGATCACAAAATGAGAAAGAGGAGGAAGAGGAGGAGGAGGAGAAGGCAGCACACAAGGGGGAAAAAGAGAATTTGATTCTTTAGAGAAGATCCTAAAATCAGTGGCCCAGTGATTCTGAAGGAATACCGGCTTTGGACATGTTACATTTATAGTTTTAGTCTAAGGTAAGTACCACCTCATTTTTACTATTTCCTACTTTGCAGTTGGTTTCTAAGTGTTACATAATGTGCTAAAATGCTTTTTGTACATCTCTGGAACCAATAGATTCTCCTATACCTAATTATTCTCCAACTGTAATCTGTAACAGTTATTGATCACCCAGGGCTCCATGACTTAAAAGTGTCTAGTGACAGATCCTGCAGACTGCTTTCAATAGTCAATGTAACTGATGCTGTCCTTCTCTCTGTGAACCCTGAAGTCAGCCCTTTAACATTCTCTTCATAAAGCTATGAAAGTGTCACAGAGGGAAAAGGCAGATTGTTGGATACTTTCTGTGTTTTGTTCACTTTAAAATCTGCTCATTATCCTTATGTTTATTTTTATTTTTATTTCTGAAAAATAAACATAAGGATAATGAGCCTCTTCCTTAGCCTCTTCCACTGAGTTTTAGATGTTGTCCTGTAAGTCTCTGAAATAGGAAAGATTTTTGAGATGGGTTCTGTTCTCCTGTGAATAAAGTGTATACTTCTGACACTCAGGATTCACTGTTTACTTTTTTCCAAATTTTCAAAACCATGCATCTACATTTCTAAATCAAACTATAGAATCCAGGTCTATAAATATCTCTTTTGCCACAACAGAAGTTGATGCTGAAGGGAAGGCAGCTGTTCTCACACACACAGTCTGTACATTTTAATTTTGGTTCTAGGCATCAGATCTGGTTTCTTTTGGCGCAGCTGATCGGTTGAGTCATTAGGATCAATTCCATGTCCATTCTTGGGTTTCTTTCATAATTGTTTGTGTTCTGAATGATGAGATTTTACATTGCTTTAGGGCCAAGAATCATCATTTTGATTGCAAATGAAATAGCATACATTCCTCTCAGATGGAAGAAGTGGTGTAATGGACAATTGTGGATTTCTCTCTTAATGTCAATCTGGGCCATGTACTGCCCAGAAGGGATTAGACTTGAGGATATAGCTAATCAGAAGAGATACACAAAACATTCCCCAGCTGACTAGATTGCAAAATCTCAAAAATGAAAGAGAGAGACTAATTTTTACAACAGTTATTCTATCTTAACTGTTTTTAGTATTTCAGAAACCTTGGCATTATGAATAAGGTATGATTATCTTGATTGAATTAATTAGAAATTTGAACCAAATGAATCAGATACTTGATCCTGAATATTACAAGTAATAATTGACAGATATGGAATCTGAATCTTAGCTTTCTTCCTTCAAGTCTACTTTATTGTTTATCATAATGAGTATGATTTGTAAATTTTAATGCATCCTAACAATGTTGTATATCCTGATTTTTATTTTTGGGTACAAGTGCCAACTTCTTCAGGAGGAATGATCCATTCTGATGTATTCCACAGGGATCAAGATATATTCTGATTCATATACAGCAGAGCTAGCAATTTTAGCTTACCTTACACTAAAGCACTATTTCTTAGGAATGTGAAGACTTTCTTGTTAGTAAATGGTTTTAATACCTAGCACTGTAAACCTAAAAGTCTTAGTTTTTCATCTAAAATTTGTAGTATAATTGAAGGACTGAAATGTTTACCCTGTGTGCTGCTCTTTCTCAGTGTTCCAAAAAAGTCTTGATGTTTTTATTAGTTTACCAAACTAATGCATAGACTCCAAAAAGAATCTCAGGTCTGAAAGACACTTTAACAACTGCAAGAGGGCAAAAGGAGCTCTTGTAACACAGTCTTTAAGACACATGAATTGTTAATGGGTCTTTAATATCTCTATCCATCATGTAAAATATATTTCTATGATTATTATCATTATTTTACTATGCTCAAATAAGACAGGATTCAAGAAGTTGCCCAGTGAAATGATATCATTTTATTTGTGAGGAAACTGAAACCCAAAGTAAGGGAATAACTTGTGACTTATACCCTGGAGTGTTACCTTCCAGTATAACACTGAGAGTAAAGTAAGAGCATGTTAAGAGAACTTTTACTTCTAACCATGAAATCTGATAGTGTTCCTCTCTGCTTCTTGTAAGGGAAAAATGAGGTTAGAGGATTCGATGCGTACTCTCTCTCTCTCTCTCTCTTTCTCTCTCTCCCTCTCTTTCTCTCTGTGTAGCATACATGTTGGAGAATGTAAAAGTTTAACCACCACTAGTTTTTATAAAGAAATACCATGAACTTTTGACTTGTATTTAAAAATGACTTTCTGCCAAGAAAGTTTTGGCCCATGGCAAGTGGGAGATAGGATCATTTTTGTTTCAGAGCCACCAACAATGCATAGCTGTCGCATTTACTAATGTATACTTGAGGGTTTGGGAGGCTGGAATTCTTTAACGTGGACGTATCTTGGATTTGCTTAGAAGAAAACACACACTTCCAAATACCTTCCACATCTGGATCCCACACTGTGAGACTTGGCAGTTTGACTGCTTTAAAAACGTTGCAGTCTTGTTAGATAACCTGCCAGAATATGTTGAAATGATACATAGTTTGGAATATTCCACATATGGGTAAGTATGTAAGTCCCTCAGTGCTGTTTTTCTTGTCCTTAATCTGTCAGGGATGTGTGTATATTCTAAACACACAATCAAAAATTATAGTAACATAGTGCAGAGCTTGCATATTTGTTCATCTTTGTTTTAATTTTCTGTCCTGGGAAAGTGCCATTTAGAAGGTACATTGTTTAATGTACTGGCCAAGTTGCCTGGAAAATCTTGCACAAGACAGTTCTCTAATTGCAATGCGTTTTCTCTATGTGGAACTCTACATAATTGCAATTACGTTGTCCATTGGGAATTGCTGGAGTTTAGTAGTTACAAAATTTTGGAGTGTAGATTCAGAATTTTGATGGTTTCATCAGGATGAAACTGACACTGGCGATTTTGTGTGTGAATGTGAAAAGGAGGGAATGGTAAGGAACATCATGTCTTAAACATGATTAAAAATTAATTGTTTCCATGTTCATGCAGTGTCTTACATGTCAACATGACAAATCATTATAATGAGGCTGAAAAACAATCTTTAGAAAATTTTCTCTTGCGTTTTTCTTCTATCCAGGACTGCTACTCCTTAGAGTTTGTTATTGTTGCAAGCTTCCTTCAGAAGGGTGCTAATTCTTTGGAAGGCTTTTCTGTATGAAGACTTTCAGCATAATGTACATAATACATGGATTTGTCAGCACCATGTATTGCTCAAATGGTAAAGTTTATTTTATGTGCATTTTGGAGCAATTTAAAAAGTTATTGTGAGGCTAGTGAGATGGCTCTGCAGGCAAAGTGGTTGTATCCTGACAGGATGCAAGCCTGAGGATGACCTGCATTTGACCCCCAGAACCCATGGCAAGACTGAAGAAGAAAAACTACTTCACAAACTTGTTCTCTGAGTACCATGTGCCCACTGTGGCATGTGTTGTGGCTGCATACACTCATTATACATCACACACACACACACACACACACACACACACACAGAAACACATACACACATACACAGAGAGAGAGAGAGAGAGAGAGAAAGAGAGACACACTCCACACTAACAAATAAAGAAATGAATAAATAAGTAAATAATATAAATTAATGTGATATACATGGACTTTTGAGTTATGCATTTCAATCAGTGTATTCTTATATATGAATACTGACAGAGTTGAGTGAATATCTACCATATTCTTACTTAATGATATTCTTTGCCCTCCTTCCGTATTTGTTTTCCACTCCTTTTCTGATTTTGTGATTTCAGGTATTTTATACAATTATTATTTGCTCACCTTTCTTAGCATATTTGTCATTGTTTTTTAAAATGAAATAAAATAAAATAAACCAACCAGGTGTTAGTGATTGCTCCAGAATTTTCACAATATGTGTGGACAACTCACCCAGATTCATTCTTGTTTTGAGACAAGGTTTTGATATGTAGTTCAAGCTGGTCTTGAATTCATGATCCACCTACTTCAGCCTCCCAAAAGCTAGAATTACAAGCATACATCATTATTTTTGGCTTTCCAGGTCCAGTTATACAGAACACGATACCTTTTGAGTGATACAGGCTTCTGTACTAACAAAACATACCGAATTCCTCTCCAATTACTGTTGTTACTCATTTCATGTTCATGTAAGTATACATAGAGAAAACATAACCAAATATGTTTTATTATTTTACAAATCTTTGAATCTGTTAATGATAATATAACAACAACAACAACAACAACAACAACAACAACAACAACAACCACTCTATCTGTCCCAAAGATCTTACTCACCATTTCCTTTTTGTCTGAAACACTACATTTCTTTCACGGCAAACCTTCTGCCACAAAAATTCCTTTCACTTTGCATCTATGTGAAAAGTCTTTATATTGTTTTTGCTTTTGAGAATGTGTGGAGGGTTTCATGTGTGTGGGCAGAGACTGATGTTGGAAATCTCCCTTAATTGTTCTTCACTGTATTAGTTGGATAGCATACCTCACTGAACCCAGGGCTTGCTGATTGGCTAGATAATGTTGAGAGCAAACATTAGGAGTACTCATCCTTCTGCCTCCCCAGGACTGGGATTATAAGAAAGTGTGCCTATATCTATGTCTAACTTTTACATGGACCTGGTGATCACACTCAGTTTGCTTATGTGACAAGCACTTTACCAAAGAAACCATTTTTCTCAGACTCCTCCTTTGTTTTTGAAGATGGTTTTGCAAGATACAAATTCCAGACAAACATTTTTTTTCCGTGTCCATTCTTCAACTACTTTTGTGTTACTACATATTTGCTGAGCTATTGACAAAAATGCTTTTTGTTCGTTTTCGAGACAGAGTCTTACTGCGGGGCACAGGCTGTCATGGAGTCAAAGTTTTCCTGCCTCTGCTGCTTGATGCTGGGGATAAATGACAGAGCTTTCATTTTAACTCTTCTATAGGCAGCATGTTTTCCTTTTCACTGTGCTCTTCAGGAATTTGCCTTTATTATTATTATTATTATTATTTGAAGTTTGTAGAATGTCATCATCGTACTGTTTGGAACCATGTATTCTGTTTAATATTCTATGAGCCTTGTGGATCTGACATTAATTTAGGAAAATTCTTATACTTTATTGTTCCCTGTATTTCTTGTGTTTCTTTTTAAAAACTATTTATTTTCTTATTTATTCATATGCATCTTTGTGTGTCTCTGCAAGTATACCACATGCATATAGTGGGCATGGAAGCCAGAAGTAGGGATTGGATTCTTCTGGAACTGTAGCTACAGGTAATTGCGAGACAACTGATGTGGGTACTGGTAATCAAACTCGGGTCCTCTGTGATAGCAGCAAACACTCTTAACTGCTGAGCCATCTTATCTCTCCAGCTCTTGTTTCTTTTCCTTTTTGATGTTTGCTCCTTTGTTCCTTGGCTGTTTGTCATTACTTCTCAGTCTTGGAAGTTTCTGCTGTGGTATTCACAAACTCACAGATTCTTTCCTCAGCTATGTCCAGGCTTCTAATAACCCTGTTAAAGGCTCCATCCCTTCTATCTCTCCCTCCCCCTTTTGGTCTTTCTGTTTATCTATTATGATCTCTCTCTCTCTCTCTCTCTTCTCAGAAGATTTTTTTTATGTTTACCTTGACCATCTGTTCTTGCATTTTGTATGTATACCAAGTCCTTACCTTTTAACCACTGTACAAATTCCTAGTCAGATCTTGCCAGTCTAACTGCCGCATTTGAATTTGGTTCTGATGCTTGCACTCTCTTTAATGTATTTTCTGCTTTTGGTTGTGGAAAGGTAGGCATAACACAGTGGGTTAAAGGAACTTTGCTAATAGTCCTTTAATGAGATGCTGACAAATGTGGAGATGCAGATATATTATGTAGTTCTATAACCAGTTCTTAATATTTTATTGAGCATCTGCCACTTTGTATGCTACACAAGTGCTTCTCAATTTTATCTGTGTTTTGATAATGGAACTGGATAACTAGAAGGTGCTGTTATTGTCTATGACCCCTTCTGCAGGTCAATCAGGCTGCTTGTTAAAACCTAGGGTAAAGTATGTGAATTTATTTTTTACTAAGAACAGAAACCTGTGCTGTGTTTTAATGATTTCTTTCTCCTTGTCCTTTCCAGAAATTTAAGTGTATTCTTAAATATTCACTGAGGGATCTTAAAAATAAATGATTAGAGCAAAGGGCTGTAGAAATCACTGTTAAACCTCCTGTAATTAAAATTAATTAATTAATTAATTAATTAATTAATTAATTTGAGGCAGGGTTTCTCTGTGAAGCCATGGCTATCCCGGATCTCATTCTGTAGACCAGGCTGGCCTCAAACTCACAGAGATCTGCCTGCTTCTCTGCTTACTGAATGCTGCAATCAAAGGTGCGCACCACCTTGGCCCAGCAAAGCTTCCATAATAAAACCCATTTCATCAACTTGTCTTCTCACCAACAATGTGTTTCAGTGCTCATTTCCAATTTTTTTTTTAAACTAATGAATTATATTATTAAACATTTAAAAGACCTTTATTAATATGGTGGCTGACAAACGATATCTTACTATTCTTTCATTTGTATACCAACAAGAAGTGAATCTGATCATTATATATTTAATTGACTTAAAAATTTTTTCTTTGAATTTTATTATATCAGCCTCAAGTTTTGTTTTAACATTATTCTTAACATTTTCTTTATGTTGTTGTTGTTATTATTATTAGTGATTTTGGACATTTTTGTGTTAAGAACTTAATTTTACTAATTGTATTTTTAATTTATTTACTAATTTTAAAATGTTGTTTACAAAGCAATAGATTTTTTGTTTTGCTTTTATGATTTAAATTATGTTTAAACATATTTAAATTATGCTTCCCTTCTGGTCCCCTCTCACAGAGTCCCTTCCTCTCTCTTCCTTCCCCTTCTCCTCTGAGAACGTGGACCCCCAGTGTATCCTCCTACCCTGACACATCAAGTCTCTGTAGAATTAGGCTTACCCTTTCCCAATGAAACCAGACTAGGAGCCATGAAGACTGAGCTGCATGGCTGCTACATATGTGCCAGGGGCCTCCTTCCAGCTCCTGTATAAGCAATAGATTCCATTGTGGCACTCTTATACATAATTATTCTTGGAGAAAACCAACTGTCATATGCATTAGCTACATTCATTTTTTCAAACTATTTTTTATTGTACTCTTCTTCTTTTTCTTTATTAGTACTAATATTATTATTTATTATTCCCCCCTCCCCCCGAGACAGGGCCTATTTAGCCTTGTTTGGCCTGCAACTCACTGTGTAGCCCAGGCTGGCCTCGAATTCATGATGATCCATCTGTTTGCTTCCTGAGTGCTAGAATTAAATGCAGGTGCCACTATTATTATTCAGTCTGTTGCTTTCCTTTAAATATTTTATTGCCATGCAGAATTTAAAAAAATTTTAAGTCTTTTGAATCATAACATTTTTGCATTATACTTAAGAAGGTGTTTGCTTAGTTTTTTTTTTTGTATTAAAACTTTAGTTTTTGATTCATCTAGGATGTCTTTTCTTACAAATTTTAAATTAGTGGTCCAATTTGATTTACTCTTATCTTTCCAAATGGTTGCTTAGTAGGCCTAACTTTTGTTTATGCTATTTTAACTAAATATTTAAACATTTCCACCAACTCTGACAGTTTATCAGGAGTCCTATTTTGTTGAATCTATAATGTAATATTGACAACTGTTAATTTTTAGTATTTATTTATATGAGTCCTTGTTTGGCCTGTAAGCATGCATGTGACCACATATGTGCCTGGTGCCATGGATTCAGTGTGACAGCTGGTTGTGGTGCTTGAAATTCAACTTGGTTCTTCTGCAAGTACAGCAAATGCTTTGAACTGCCAAACCATTTTGCCAGGACCAGATTTTCTAATTGGTGCTATTATATGCTAGGATACAGTGGCTTTTCTCATGCATTCGTTTGTTTGTTTGCTTCTGTTGAATTATCATTCTAATATCAGTTATTACCAGTACTACTTTACTGGTAATAATTGAGTTAAGCAAGGCCACATTGCTTTTCCAAGGTGTAGCAGTTATTCATCCCATCATTGATGAGTAAAACACCATCAGTTTGGAAAGCTCAAAAAGAAATCCCACTTTAATGCTTTAATGGATAGTTATTTGATTATTAGACAGTATTATGTTTTCTGTATTCATTTATCCTTTTCATTTATTGAAAACTGTGATCAAGAATCGACATATGGAATTAAAATGCTACTGTAAGGCAAAAGACACTGTAAATAGGACAAAATGGCAATCTACAGATTGGGAAAAGATCTTTACCAATCCTACATCCAAAAGAGGGCTAATATCCAATATATATAAAGAACTCAAGAAGCTAGACTCCAGAGAACCAAATGATGCTAGTAAAAAATGGCAAAGAGAGCAAAACAGAGAATTCTCAACTGAGGAAAATCGAATGGCAGAGAAGCACCTAAAGAAATGTTCAACATCCTTAGTCATCAGGGAAACGCAAATCAAAACAACCCTGAGATTCTACCTCACACTGATCAGAATGGCTAAGATCAAAAACTCAGGTGATAGCAGATGCTGGCGAGGATGTGGAGAAAGAAGAACACTCCTCCATTGCTGGTGGGATTGCAAGCTGATACAACCTCTCTGGAAATCAGTTTGTCAGACCTTCAGGAAAATGAACATAATACCACCTGAGGACCCAGCTATTTCACTCCTGGAATATACCCAGAAAATGCTCTAACATGTAATAAAAACCCATGTTCCACTATGTTCATAGCAGCCATATTTATAATAGCCAGAAGCTGGAAACATCCCAGATGTCCCTCCACAGAGGAATGGATACAGAAAATGTGGTACATTTACC
>JADRCH010007448.1:128466-229623 GCA_019843965.1 Rhynchomys soricoides
AACATCCTTAGTCATCAGGGAATGTAAATCAAAACAACCCTGAGATTTCACCTCACACCAGTCAGAATGGCTAAGATCAAAAACTCAGGTGACAGCAGATGTTGGTGAGGATGTGGAGAAAGAGGAACGCTCCTCCATTGCTGGTGGGAATGCAAGCTGATACAACCTTTCTGGAAATCAGTTTGGTGGACCCTCAGAAAAATGAACATAATACTACCCGAGGATCCAGCTATTCCACTCTTGGGCATATACCCAGAAGATGCTCCAACATGTAATAAAAACACATGCTCCACTATGTTCATAGCAGCCATATTTATAATAACCAGAAGCTGGAAAAAACCTAGATGTCCCTCCACAGAGGAATGGATACAGAAAATATGGCACATTTACACAATGGAATACTACTCAGCTATTAAAAACAATGATTTCATTAAATTCACCGACAAATGGATGGAACTTGAAAATATCATCCTGAGTGAGGTAACACAGTCACAAAAGAATGAACATGGTATGTACTCACTAATAAGTGGATATTAGCCCAAAAGTTCGAAATACCCAAGAGTTACTTCACAGCAACCGTAGGGCTGAGTGTGAGGTCCCAGATGGAGGAGTTGGAGAAGGGACTGAAGGAGCTGAGGGAGTTTGTAGCCCCATGGAGGGAGCAACAGTGTCAACTGGCCTGACCCCTCGATGCTCCTGGAGACTGGATCACCAACCAAAGAATACACATAGAGGGACCCATGGTGCTGGCCACATATGTGGCAGAGGAGGGTCTTGTTTGCCATCAGGGGGAGGAGAGGCCCTTGGTCTGGAGGGTGTTAGATGCCCCAATATAGGAGAACGCCAAGGAGGGAAGCTGAGAGTGGGTGAGTGGGGGAATACCCCCATAGAGGTAGGGAGAGTGGGGGCCTAGGGGAGATCTGGAACAGGGGAAACATTTGAAATGTAAATAAAGTATCAAAAATAAATAAGTAAATAAATAAATAAATAAATAAATAAATAAATATAAGACCATGAATTTTATGTCTAAACAACCCCAGCTTCAAATTCTAGGTCTGCTATGCACTATCTAATCTACCTTGGTCTTTCTGCTTTTTACATGTGGTGTACAAATTGTATAACTTAAGGTTGGGGGGAAGAGGGGAGAGGTGATGGTTCAATGGGTAAAATGCTCACTGTACAATGTTTACCAGGCATCAGAGCTTGATCAACTCATTCAATTATTTTTGAGATTCAGTTTCCACATAAAAATCAAGAAGTTTCTGTGCCTTTTACTCTGTTTTTGTAAGGATTAGGGAAGAAAATGTGACAGCATTAAAAAAATTGTATAAAGTATTTGTGCTCTTGCTGTTATGATGAAGAGAAGTGGAGCTTTAGAACCAATACGAGAAATTGCTCATCCATATACCTCCTATCTCTCTCCTTGATATTCTGAATTCTCCAATGTTGTCAGTGTTTTCTGTGGTTTCCGAAGAGAAATCTCTGTGTCAATGATGATTGCCAAAGAAGGAGGAAAACATGTTTGTATTTTTAATGTAGAACATTTCTCGAGAAAGAACACATACAGAAAACCATTTTAAGACATAGGAAATAAAAGTTTGTATTTATGGGAAATAAAATAACTGGCTAAAGCATTCTGAAGAGAAATCCATAATTCTGGGATCTTTGTAAGTCAAGATCACAGGAGTCTTTGATGTCTTCAAACAAAGGAATGGAAAGCACATGGTAATGAATAATTATCACAGCAAAATATCCATAAAGAAGATGAGTACAGCCAAACTTATCCAAGATGGTGAAGCATGGACTCTAAGGATGTCATTCCTTGAGACAAGCAGACATGATTCAGTGATTTTGGTCCAATTGACAATTTTCTATAAGGTGATACTCATTCAAATTTGTGCCTCAAATGTGCCTATAAAGCTTAAATGATCCACAATGATGCATATGCCATGCCTTTTAGTCTCTAATAGGCCATATCCATGAAATTGTTCTTGTTAACACAGTCATTGTTAGTATCACTAAAATATCAACACAATTGAATTTGTACATACAACTGCAGTACAGCAACTATAGCATCTACCTTTAAAAACAGAACTCTAACACACCAGGCATTGAGATCAGCATAGGAGATGCTTCAATCCTCCCACTCACCTCATGAGGTCAACATATGAGGCTCTAGCCTGGCCTCTCACTCAGTGAGATCAGTGCCTGTGAAGCTCACATCTCAGGGTGCTGTCACCAAGCCTAGATTCAACTCAAGCGCTTCCCAATCATATCCAGGACTGAACCTGACTGAGGTGCAGCTCTAGAAATCTTGGAGAGATCCCTCAACTCCATAAAAACAAACACAGAGTGCAGGCAGGGCAGGCTTATGATCTTTGTTTGTGTGTTGGCTAGGATGTATGCCTTGGTTCTATGTCATTTACTGATGTGCCTTTGTTTTTGTTCTTTCTCCAAATGTTTTTTTTCCTTTAGTTACATTTTGTAATTGTTAGTTTTCAAAGATAGCTACTAGTAGTTTTGTAAATTTATTGTTAAATGGTTAAATTTATTGTTAAATCTCTGCCTCACCAGAGATTTCATGCCTATAACTTTTTACACCCATTAAAATCTTTTCTTCCACATTTCTTTTTTTGATACTTTATTTACATTTCAAATGTATTCCCCTTTCCAGGCCTCCCCTTTGGAAGCCCCCTATCCCATCCCGTCCCTACTCACCTTGCTTCTATGGGGATATTTCCCCACCCACCCACCCACCCACTCTCCTCTTCCCTCCTAGGCATTCTCTTATACTGGGGCATCTAACACCCTCAGGCCCAAGGGCCTCTGCTCCCCCTGATGGCTAACAAGACCCTCCTCTGTTGCATATGTGGCCAGCACCATGGGTCTCTCCATGAACATTCTTTGGTTCATGATCCAGTCTCCAGGAGCACCAGGGGTCAGGCCAGTTGACACTGTTGCTCCCTCCATGGGGCTACAAACTCCCTCAGCTCCATCTGTCCCTTCTCCAACTCCTCCATCTGAGAAACCACGTTCACTCCAACGGTTTGTTGTAAATTGAATCTTGGGTATTCAGAACTTTTGGGCTAATATCCACTTATTAGTGAGTACATACCGTGTTCATTCTTTGTGACTAAGTTACCTCACTCAGGATGATATTTTCAAGTTCAATCCATTTGCCTAAGAATTTCGTGAAGTCATTGTTTTTGATAGCTGAGTAGTATTCCATTGTGTAAATGTACCACATTTTCTGTATCTATTCCTCTGTGGAGGGACATCTGGGTTGTTTCTGGCTACTAAAAATATGGCTGCTATGAACATAGTGGAACTTGTGTCCTTATTACATGTTGGAGCATCTTCTGGGTATATGCCCAGGAGTGGTATAGCTGGGTCCTCAGGTAGTATTATGTCCATTTTTCTGAGCATCCAACAAGCTGATTTCCAGAGTGCTTGTACAAGCTTGCAATCCCACCAGCAATGGAGGAGTGTTCCTCTTTTTTCCACATCCTCACCAGCATCTACTGTCACCTGAGTTTTTGATCTTAGCCATTCTGACTGATGTGAGGTGGAATCTCAGGAATGTTTTGATTTGCATTTCCCTGATGACCAAGGATGTTGAACATTTCTTTAGGTGCTTCTATGACATTCAAGTTTGCTCAGTTGAGAATTCTCTGTTTATCTCTGTTCCCCATTATTTTTATAGGGTTATTTGGTTATCTGGAGTCTAACTTCATGAGTTCTTTGTATATATTCGATATTAGCCTTCTACCAGAAGTAGGATTGGTAAAGATCTTTTCCCAATCTATTGGTTGCTGTTTTGTCCTATTGATAGTGTCCTTTGCTTTACAGAATCTTTGCAATTTCATGAGGTCCCATTTGTTAATTCTTGATCTTAGAGTATAAGCCATTGGTGTTCTGTTCAGGAACTTTTCCCCTCTGCCCATGTGTTCGATAATTTTCCCCACTTTTTCTTCTATTAGATTCAGTGTATCTGGTTTTATGTGGAGGTCCTTGATCTACTTGGACTTGAGCTTTGTACAGGGAGATAGGAATGGATCAATTTGTATTCTTCTACATATTGACCGTCAGTTGAACCTGCACCATTTATTGAAAATGCTGTCTTTTTTCAACTGGATGGGTTTAGCTCCTTTGTCAAAGATCAAGTTACCATAAGTGTATGGGTTCATTTCTGAGTCTTCAGTTCTATTCCATTGATTTTATTCATTCCATTCCTGGTGAATGATCGTTTTGATGTGTTCTTGGATTCGGTTTGCAAGAATTTTATTGAGTATTTTTGCATCGATATTCATAAGGGAAGTTGGTCTGAACTTTTCTTTTATTGTTGGGTTTTTGTAAGGCTTTGGTATCAGTGTAACTGTGGCCTCATAGAATGAATTGGGTAGTGTTCCCTTCTTTTCTATTTTGTGGAATAGTTTGAAGAGTATTGGGATTATTTCAATCTTCTTATATCTGCTGAGGTTTATTTTGTGACAGATTATATGATCAATTTTGGAGAAGGTACCATGAGGTGCTGAGAAGAAGGTATATTCTTCTGATGTAGGATGAAATGTTCTATAGATATCTGTTAAATCCATTTGGTCCATAATATCTGTTATTTTCACTCTGTCTCTGTTTAGATTGTGTTTCTACCATCTGTCCATTGATGATAGTTGGATGATGAAGTCTCCCACTATTATTGTGTGAGGTGCAATGTGTGCTTTGAGCTTTAGTGTAGTATCTTTTATGATGTGGGTGCCCTTGCATTTGGAGTATACATGTTCAGAATTAAGAGTTCTTGGAAGATTTTTCCTTTGATGAGTATGAAGTGTCCTTCCTTATCTTTTGATGTCTTTTGGTGGAAAGTCAATTTTATCCAATATTAGAATGGCTATGCCATTCTGTTTCTTGGGACCCTTTGCCTGGAAAATTGTTTTCCAGCCCTGTACTGTGAGGTAGTGTTTATCTTTAACTCTGAGGTGCGTTTCCTGTATGCAGCAAAATGCTGGGTCCTGTTTATGCATCCAGTTTGTTAGTCTATGTCTTTTTATTGGGGAATTGAGTCTATTGATGTTAAAAGAATTAAGGAATAGTGATTGTTGCTTCCTGTTATTTTCAATGTTAATTTTATGTTTATGTGGCTATCTTCTTTTGAGTTTGTTGAAAGATTACTTTCTTGCTTTTTCTAGGAGGTAGTTTCCCTCCTTGTGTTGGCGTTTTCCATCTATTATCCTGTGCAGAGCTGGGTTTATGGAAAGATATTGTGGAAATTTGGTTTTGTCATAGAATATCTTCGTTTCACCAACTATGGTAATTGAGAGTTTTGCTGGGTATAGCAGCCTGGACTGGCATTTGTGTTCTCTTAGGGTTTGTATGTGATCTGTCCAGGATCTTCTAAGTTTCATAGTCTCTGGTGAGAAGTCTGGTGTAATTCTGATAGGTCTGCTTTTATATGTTACTTGACCTTTTCCCCTTACTGCTTTTAATATTGTTTCCTTGTTTTGTGCATTTGGTGTTTTGACTATTATGTGATGGGAGGAATTTCTTTTCTGGTCCATTCTATTTGGAGTTTTGTAGGCTTCTTGAATGTTTATGTTTATCTTTTTCTTTAGGTTAGGGAAGTTTTATTCAATAATTTTGTTGAAGATATTTACTGGCCCTTTAATTCGGGAATCTTCACTCTCTTCTATACCTATTATCCTTATGTTAGGTCTTCTCATTGTTTCCTTCATTTCCTGGATGTTTTGGGTTAGGAGCTTTTCGCATTTTGCTTTTTTTTTTTTTTAAACTGTTGTGTCAATGTTTCCTATGGTATCTTTTGTACCTGTGATTCTCTCCTATATCTCTTGTATTCTGTTGGTGATGCTTCCTTTTATAATTCCTCATCTTTTCCTAGAGCTTCTATCTCTAGTGTTTTTTTTTCCCTTTGTGATTTCTTTATTTTATTTATTTCCATTTTTATATCCTGGCTGGTTTTCTTCATTTTTTTCACCTGTTTGATTGTGTTTTCCTGTAATCCTTTAATGGATTTTTGTGTTTCCTCTTTAAGGTCTTCTAGCTGTTTACCTGTGTTCTCTGGTATTTCTTTAAGGGAATTATTTATTTCCTTCTTAAAATCTTATATCATCTTCATCATAAGGTGTAATTTTAAAACTGAGACTTGCTTTTCTGGTGTGTTGGGGTATCCAGGGCTTGCTGTGTTGGGAGAATTGGGTTCTGATCATGCCAAGTTGCCTTGGTTTCTGTTCCTTTTGTTCTTGCCCTTGCCTTTCGCCATCTGGTTATCTCTGGTGTTAGCTGTTCTTACTCTTTCTGACTGTGGCTTGTTCCTCCTGCAAGCCTCTGTGTCACTACTCCTTGGAGACCAGCTCTGTCTGAGAGCAATTTTGGTTTAGAGAGCTGTGGTACAGGGTCAGCTCTGAGGTGCAGACAGAAACCCGAAGGATCCTGTCCCCAGCTGTTCCTTGCTTCCTATGTCCTGATGGCTCTTCAAGGTTCCCTCCTGATTCAGGAATTTGAACAGAAGTGGTGGCCTTTCCTGTGCTTGAAGGTGTGTCTGTACTCCTGGGAGACCAGCTTTCTCCTGGCACTATTTGAATATGGAGCCCTGTGTCACAGGATCAGCTCCCTGGCTGCAGAAGGAAACTCGAAGACCATTCCTCAGTACCTGTGTCCTGAGGGTTCCCGGCAGTCCCACTGAGCAGTGGTGTTAGTCTTTCCTCCACTCATGGGCTTGTCCACACTCCTTCAAGTCTAGCTTTCTCCTGGCGCTATATGGCTATGGAGCCCTGTGGCACAGGCTGAGGTCCCCTGTCACCTTTCTTCCACATTTCTATTAGTAATCGCCATACTGCCTTGTATACCTCTAACTTACATACATTCTTTTTAGTCCATATTATACCCTGTCTTTCCTTCTTCTCCCATTCTTTTTTTCATTTCAAAATTCATACCTAAGTCTCTAAAGTTCAAGGTCATTCTTAACTGTATAGTGAGTTCTAAGACACCCTGGAATACAAGATTCACTGCCTCTAAAGTTTATTTGCATAGATTGTGTCTTGCAGAATCCTGAATAATTTTCTCAATAAGAACATTTAGGAACTGTGGCAAGTAGATCATAATATACAATTTTTAATAATACCATTTAGCAGCTGAATAACTAGAATCTAATTTTATTATTGTACTTTAAGGTATAATACTCTAAAAGTCACACAATGCTAAGCAAGCTGTGTGGCACACAAATAGAGAGTTTATTTGGTTGGAGAGAACTTCAGATTGCATTCAATTACATGAACTTAAATAGACTTTGAAATATTAGTACATCAGAGTCAGTGATGACATTTGCTGTAACAGGTGTTATTATTTTGGAACAACAACAACAACAACAAAAAGATAATAACAGTAAAGTTAAGCCAGCAAAACATGAATTCCACATTAGTTTCAGAAAGTCCATATTTGGCATAATTTTGAATGGAGAGTTCTCAAATACTGAGGTATAAATTTGACTGTGTGTTTTCCGTTTTATTCTTTGCTTCAAAGGATTAAAAAGCACTCCTCATTTAAAAGACCAATTATTTTTTGCTTAATAATTTTTTGAGAACTTCATACATGAGCACTGTATCTACACCACTTTTATCCATTGTTCCCACTCCAACTCCTTGGTGTTATCCCTCTGTGGTGGTTTGAATAAAAACAACACCCAAAGGCTCATAAGGAATGGCACTATTAGGAGGTGTAACCTTCTTGGAGTAGGTGTGGCTTTGTTGGAGGAAGTGTGTCACAAGGTGTGGGCATTGAGGTTTCAAATGCTTAAGCCAGTCCCAATGTCTGTCTTTTTCTGCTGTGTATCCATCCAGATGTAGAATTCTTTGTAGCAGTAGTTAGTTATCTGCTTTGGCTCCTGGTAGGTCGAACATTCATGCTGTACCTGCCCAGGAACTCTCTGGATTCATTAATGAAACACAAACACACACACACACACACCATTTAATTTTGATATGCTTTAACTAGCTTAATGCTTGGTCACTATTAAACCTTCCCCTGCTAGCAAACACTCCCCTGGGGTCCCCCTGAGTTACCATTTTTAAAACCTAGATTTCATCTCTGCTACTCTAGGACCAATCACGGAAGTGGCCCATGTCCACTTAACCCTGATTCTTACATGTCAGTGGGCCTTTAGGTCTGGTCTTTCTTCTTCCCCATCATGGTGATCTCTGTCTCCCTCTCCTCTGTTTCCTAGCCTGTGCAAATCTCAAAGTCCCACGAAAATCTCAAAGTCCCACCTCAGTCTACCTCCCCAGCCATTGCCCATTGGCTCTTTATTGATCAATCAATAAACCATTGGGGACAAGGACCTTCAGTGTTTTGACACACAGATTCTTGATTTTGGGTGCTGGATTAATTTGAAGCATTAGAACCAATCCCAGCTATCTCCCCGGCTTTATGTCTCCTTGCCATGCTGATAGTGGACTAAACCTCTGAATTGTAAACAAGCCTCAATTAAATGTTTTACTTTATAAGAGTTGCTATGGTCATTGTGTCTCTTTCCAGCAATAAAACCCTAACAAAGATTATCCCCAAATTCATTATCTCTTCTTTTTATTATTACATGTATATGTACACACAAACATACACACATATTATGCATGTACATTCACATATATGACCCACTGAGTCCATTTAGCTTTCCTCATATTTTGTGAACCAATTTTTAAAAGAATATTCATTGCATTTCTTTTTTGTATTAGATTCATGTATTAAAGACTAAAAACTTCTCATTCATAGAGTTTATTATTGTATTGAGCAGAGATCTAAAAGAAGTGAGGGGTATGTCTTTGCAGTTATTCGAAGAAAGAATTGTCCATGTATTGGGGATAACATTTGCAAGATTCTTGAGGGCAGAAGGTGGTGGGTGAGGATAAATACCAAAGTATTACTAAAATGCCAGAAAGAGGTGGTTGTAATGGTATGTGTGGGGGTAGATCAGTGGTGATAGTGGTAAAGGGAGGCTCTCAGATGATATAATGTAGGATTCTGTAAGCTGTGCTAAGAACAGAGCACCCACCTAGAGCTTATAGACCTGAGGATTTATTTACTGTATTTATTTTTGCTGAATATTGTCTGTGAGGTCTGTGCTACATGTTATTTTATTTATTTGTTTATGTGCTGTTTTGTTATTTTCCAAAATAGGCCCTTGTCCCTTTAGAAAATTGGACTAGGGGAGAGGGCCCACATTGGTTGTTTTTATTGGAATCAGTTCCTTGGAAGGAGCAGTGCAGAATTTTTGATTATGTCTTTCAGGAGAAATCTGAATTTGATCACTTTCCTGTGGAGGAATGAGGCTCTGAAGGAATTGATGGTGTGGTCTCATGGGCTTGGTCAAGTGACAATGCTAATCAAAGTGTGACTCAGTTTCTATAGCCATGGATGGCTTTTTAGGTGTAGAATGTTTAGAGAAAAAGAAGAAATAGAGCGCTACAAAAATACACATAGTTTCCCATACCAGGATAAGAGCTACAACAGCCGCCATAATAGCAGCACTGTGCAGGAATGCACTTATTTACTTAGTACTGTCTCTTAGTACTTTACATGCATGTATTCTCACAAAATGCTCATAATTACCTATGAGAAAAACATCATAATTCTTTTTATTTTCAAATTGCAGAAGTTAGAGGATGGACCACTTAGTCCCCAGAAAATATTTTATTTATGCTTTCAATATATTGTGCAAAACTATACATTATCTTGTATCCGAGAGATTGTTCAGTGATTTAGAGTATTCTTGCTCTTTCAGAAGATTTGGGTTCCAGTCCCAGCACCCACATCGTGGCTTACAGCTATTCTAACTCCAGTTCCAGGGGGATCTGTTACCTCCATGGCACCAGGCATGAACATGTTACTATATACATTCAGGTAAAAATATTCATAAACATAAAATTAAATAATTAAAAAACCACTACACGCCTTTTGATTTGGTAAAAAGGGATGACATGGAATAATATATTTTATTTGTAATATAGTTTATTGTTTATTTGTTTTACTTGTTTTTGAGTGATTTAATTAAAATGGAAAATATTAAATGACTATATGTTATTCTAGGCATTGTGCTAATTCTTTGCATGTATTGTTTCAGATAATCTCTTTAATAAATCTGCCAATGAAACTGGAGCTTAGT
Organism: Rhynchomys soricoides; assembly: GCA_019843965.1. Taxonomy (NCBI): domain Eukaryota; kingdom Metazoa; phylum Chordata; class Mammalia; order Rodentia; family Muridae; genus Rhynchomys; species Rhynchomys soricoides. The sequence continues at coordinate 138,635 of JADRCH010007448.1, forward strand.
AAGTAAAATAACTTCCCCATTTAACAAATGGTGGGACGATGATTGAACATAATTTGTCCTGGACCTGTTTTTCAATTCTCTTTTTTTGGTTATTTTTGATTTTATTCATGATCAGGAACAACTCTGAAATCCAACTGGACATGGAAGTGAATTAGGAAATTATGGAACCCAAAAGAACCACGTTGAGAGACTAAAGGCATTACAACTAGATGGGGTTGGGGAGGAGGTCTTCCATGCAACAGAAGTCATGCCATGTTGGTTCAAATAGCAGATGAAATATTTTCAAGCTGCCCACCATCAGTAATGACAATCTTATTGGTCTTGCCATTACTGGATCCAAAGCTCTTTATGGTATTCACAATGCTCATACCATGTCTTATCTTCTCAAAGACCATAGGCTTGTTCTCCAACTACTCTGTATCATCAGTGCAGATGACAAACTGAGATTTTTTGTTTGATATCTTACAATGAGTAAGAGAGCAGGACTTTTATGTCTCCAGGTGCAGTTCAGATCCTCAAATATTTCTCTGCAGATGGAATTGTTACCAGTGCCATTAAAAAGTGTGAGTTCACTCACACAAGAATACTGAAATAATTTTGGGAAATGAACAAGCCCTGAAACCAAATCCCCTCTCCCTAGAGCTCAGAGCACAAAGGTTTCTGATGCCTTTGAAATTTTGCCAGCAAATAGCTTGAAGGAGATGCAACGTAACATTCCATCCTGATAGCATGTCAAAGAACATGGTACAGTTAACCATGGGATGCAAGAAATAGCTACAGGGCATGGTAACAACTCCAAGGCTTTTAACAATTTATATTAAGTGATACATGCAAACGTCATGTGTGTATATGCTTGTGTTTTTGTCTCAGCAGGATGACATATATACATTGTGTTATATTGAAATCAGATGAAACACATAGCCATCTTAAACATTTATCACTTCTTTATGATGAAAATGTTCAAAGCTTTTCTTTTGAAGTCTTTAAAATGTACAGTCATTATTGTTATCTACAGTTACAGTGTAATAGCACACCAGAACTTATTGCACAGTCTATTTGTACCTTAGTGCCATCTTATCTGTCTTTCCCCACAGTCTCACTCTCCCAGGATTCTGCTACCCACTTCTTCTCTCAACGTCTGTAAGGTCAATCTTTGTAGATTTTCACATTAACAAGACCATGTGATTCTTGTCCTTTTCCATCTGGTTTATTTCATTTAATATAATTATCTCCAGTTCACCCATATAATTACAAATGAAACATTCAATCTTTTTGCTGACTGAAAAATTATTTCATGGTATATATGCAGCACATTTTATGTATCCATTTATCAGCTGATGGGTACTTTACTTTCTTTCCATTCTTGTCTATTGTGAATGCTGTGATTTACTTTGTTTCCATTTCTTGATTATGAATGGTGCTGAATGAATACTCTAGTGCAGAAGTCTCGTTGATATTTTGATTTTACTTCCTTTGGATATACACCCAGTAGTGAAATTACTTGATTTGGTAGCTTTATTATTATTTTTTAAAGGAACATCCATAGTTTTCCATACTAGCTTCTACAAAACAATATTCCTATCAACAGTGTGTGAGGGTTCCCAAATTTTTCATATTCTTGTTAACATCCCTGATCCCATTTTCTTTTTTTCTTTTTTTTTCTAGGCAGAGTTTCTCTGTACAGCCCTGGCTGTCCTGGAACTCACTCTGTAGACCAGGCTGGCCTCAAACTCAGAAATCCGCCTGTTTCTGCCTCCCAAGCGCTGGGATTAAAGGTGTGCACCACCCCTGTCCGGCCTGATCCCATTTTTTAATGATCACATTCTTACTGAAGTAGTGAGGTACCCTCCCATCTTGTTTTTGATTTCCCTTTCCTGAAGATGGATGGTGGCTGAATATTTTTCATATATCTATTGTTTAAATGCAAGTCCTCTTTTGAATAATTTGTATTTTAAGCTATTGTCCATTTTGATTTTCTTTTTATAATATTGAATTTGGAGAGCTCTTTATGTATTCTAGACCTTGTCAGGTGTATAATTTGCAAATATTTTCTCCATTTCTGTGGATTGTCCACTTAGTTGTTTCCTTTGCAGCCCAGGAACTTTTTAGTCTTATGTAGCTTCATTTGTATTCTTTTGCTTTTATTTCCTATGCTTTTGGGGAATTTTCCAAATCATTTCTCCAGTTTCTATATAGTAGTTTCATGGTTTTATTTCTTGCATTCAGTTGTTTAATTCATGTGTGGTGACAAACAGAGATCTAACTTCATTTTTCTGAGTGTAGCTATGCCATTTTCCAGATGTCATTTATCGAAAAGATCATTCTTTTTACAATGTGTGTTCCTTTTTATATGTATGTGTGTGTGTGTGTGTGTGTGTGTGTGTGTGTGTGTGTGTGTATTGAATATTTACTTCACAAATGTTTCCCCTTTCCAGGTCTCCCCTTCGGAAAGCCTATCCCATCCCCCTTCCCTTGCCTCTATGAGGGTGCTCCCCCACCCACCCACTCCTGTCTTCCTTCCCTAGCATTCCTCTACACTAGGGCATCTAACACCCTCAGGCCCAAGGGCCTCTTCTCCTACTGATGTCCAACAAGGTTCTCCTCTGCCACATATGCGGCTATTCTACAATGTGTGTTTTAACACCTTTGTTGACAATCTGTTGGTTGTAGATGCTTAGATGCTAGATCTCTGGATTGTGTTCCATTGGCAAGCCTGTAGGGCATTTTCTTAATTAGTGATTGATAAGAAAATGCCCAGCCCATTGTTAACAGGGACACCCCTGGGCTGGTGATCATGGGTTCTATAAGAAAGCAGGATGAGCAAGCCATGATAAGCAAGCCAGTATGCAACACTCTGCCATGACCTCTGCAATATCTCTTGCCTCCAGGTTCCTGCCCTGTATAAGTTCCTGCCTTGGTTTCCCTCAACTGACTGTCATTCAGTCTATAAATAACCACTTTCATTCCCAAGTTTCTTTTGGTTATGATGTTTCATCACAGCAATATTTACCCTAAATTAGGCAAGGACTTATGTTTTAAATCACTGTGGTGTGTGACTAAATAATGTGGATGACAATAGATAGATGCATTCAAGATCTTTTAAGATAAATTTGATATATTTCAAAACACACTTTATTCATTTTATTTTAATCTGTGAACACATAAGGAGTTGGCTCCATAGGTCCATTTGTAGTAATAATAAACCACAGTACACTTGCGTTCTTCCCTCTAGGTTATCCTTATGACAACTGGCCACATTATTTCCTTGATCTGTCCACATGATCCATGTGCTGTTTATCGAATCATTGGAACTGTCTGGTCCTTGGTCCTTGAGACCAATGATGACCATGGTATACCAGCACTTTGAATATGTGGAAAACACATTTGTTATTTCAATCTGTCCCACAAGATCTACAAAAACAGTAACAAGGACAAATGTTACAAAGGCTTGTTGAAAAATGAAATACAAAGAGGGAGAAGAAGGGAAACAATAGGCAAGTGGGAGAGGGAAAGAGAGAGAGAGACTCTGTAGTAATATAGCAAAATATTTTCCCAGCACAAGCCTCTCAGTAGCCAGCAATCTACTGCAGATTCAGAACAACTCTACCTTCAGTCTCCTTTCCTTTACTAGTTGAAAGCACTCAGAGGTGAACCCTGTATTGTTTCCTTTCCATTAACTTTCTTGTCCTAATAACACCCCTAAGACCTTCTTATATTTACAATGCCAAAATGAGAAGGAAGCTGTTATGAAAATTTTGTTCTTTGAAATATATTACTCTCTAAGCTCATGGATATTAAAGGGGAATTTTGTCAGTACTTGATTCAAGACCTAGTATGTGGTAGGCTTGAGAATAAGATTGTTGAAAGAACACATGCTTGAACAAACCTCAAGCTTCAAAGCAGTGGATAATGTCAACAGCATCCCACATGGGCGCAATGAAGGCTTGTCCAGTATTGACCATATTTGGCTCAGATGACTGGCAAAGTCAGCAATTCCTCCAATATTTCTTTATGCTTTTCTTTCATGAAGCTGAATGTTTCTCTTAATATAGAATGCTTCTGAGAGAGAGAGAGAGAGAGAGAGAGAGAGAGAGCGAGAGAGCGCATTTCTACCTCTATCGTTTATGCTTGAACATGATTACAAACTCAGAATAGTGATAATTAACTTACTGACCAAGCAATTAGCTTGTCAGAAGATTTACTTTATAAGAAAGAAGAATCCACTGGAGGTAAGAGGGAAAGAAGACAAAACAGAACTTATTCAGAGATATATAGTAGCATATTACTTTGGTTCATTTTCTCCTGTCATTTTATTTATGGATATACTGACACATATACACATATAAATACATAGATTTAAAACTCTCTCTCTCTCTCTCTCTCTCTCTCTCTCTCTCTCTCTCTCTCTGTAGTATTTTACTTGCATGGATGTTGGTAAACTACATGCATTGGTGCTGCTTGCAGAGCCCAGAGAAGGGCACCAGACTCCTCGGATTGGGAGTTATAGATGGTCCTGAGCTGCCATATAGGTGCTGGGAACTGAACCGAGATCCTCTGAGTGTTGAACAATCTCTCCAATCTCATATCTTTTTAAGGAATGAATTGCAGTGTGGCACAAGCATTAATTATATCAATGATAAAATAAGTGTGTGTACATAAAGACAATTTATTTTGTTTAACCATTTTATTTAACCACTGCAGCAATGAGTTCAAAATTTCCTTTTCTCTGTCCTATAGTGTTCTTCCTTCCAATGTTGCTGTCCTGCACAATAGGCAGTATCACTCAGTTGGCTAGCTGGATACACATTGGAGTTTACATTTCACATTGGGGCTATTCCTTATCTTTACATAGAGTTGCCTCAAAATTCTCAGAGCAATTGCAAAAACTCTAAGGGGAGACTGGAGACACAACTAAGCAGCAGCACACAAAGCCCTGGATTAAAACTCTAGGACTGAAAATTATTCCAGGGAAAACCAAATTTTTAAAAGTCTTGAAACTTAAAAGTAAACTTATTTTGAATGTGTAGTTTAAGTTGTATAAATATAGAGGCAGATGCTCACAGCCAACCATTGGACTGAGCACCGGTTCCCCAATGGAGGAGTTAGAGAAAGGACTGAAGGAGCTGAAGGGGTTTGCGACCCCACAGAAAGAACAACAATATCAACCAACCAGACCCCCCCAGAGCTCTCAGGGAGTAAGTCACCAACCAAAGAGTACACATGGCTCCAGCTGCATATGTAGCAGAGGATGGCCTTATCTGGCATCAATGGGAGGAGAGGCCCTTGGTTCTGTGAAGGCTCGATGCCCCAATGTAGGGGAATGCCATGGCAGGGAGGCAGGAGTAGGTGGGTGGGTAGGGGAACACCCTCATAGAAGCATGAGGAGGGCTGATGTAATAGGGGGTTTCCAAGAAAGGGGGGGCCGGGAAAGGGGATAGCATTTGAAATGTAAATAAAGAAAATATCCAATAAAAAAGTTGTATATGCATATTCTCTTATTTTATGATTAGACAGTTTAATATTTCTTTAAAAGACTGTCCTAGTACTCCAAAGGGATTTGTACAGAAATTAAAAGTTGTAATGAATACATAAGCCACTCTAATTCAAGCTTGTTTTGTAGCTTATTGATTTCATTTTAGCTATGGGCATTTACCATTAAAAGCCAATATAAACATTTTTTTTCAATGACATTTTACTTATGACATTTCCTTCCTTCCTTCCTTTCTTCTTTCTTTTTTTCTCCCCTGTCCCCCTTTTGAGACATAGTTTCTCTACATATCTATCCTAGAACTTGCTGTGTAGTTCAGGCTTGCCTTAAACCTGCCTCTGCCTCCCAATTGCTGAGATCAAAGGCTTGCATCACCTTGCCTGGCCAACATTTGCTTTCAACACTGCATTTACAAATCACTCCCATTTTCTGAGGTAATCTTTCTGACTGGATTTTACAGAGTTCCAGAATGCTTTGAGATGCCTCTTGCACCAGTCAGGTTGATCAATTCTCATGTCTTGATATTTATAAGAGATTTTGAGCCTATTTTCTATAACTTGCTAGCTGCTTGAACATTGGCAACTTAAAATTTTAGTGTTTGAGAGTTCTCTATATGTATTTTAGTCACTTTCCCATACCCCTCCCTATGTCCCGTTCTCTCCTCCCCTCTCCTTTCTTGCTGGAATCCTTCATAAGGTCACCTCATACACTCATGCATTCCTTTTGTGTGTGAGTTATAGAATTTAGACTTTCTTCTCATAGCTTGGGTAGAAGTTATTGATTGGAGCAAGAGCAACTTATGAAAATGGCACCCCATTTTTCCATCAACTGCTAACCACCAGTAGTCCCTCAGGGAAGGGTGAGACCACATAGGCCCCTCCATCATTTGTGATGAAATACTGATAGGCCCAATCTTGTATGTGTCTTGTGTAGATAACCACAACTTCAGTGAGTTCATGGGTTTAACAACTGGGCCTTATGTAGAAGATTTTTTTTTTTTTTGGCTGAACATACCCGCATTCTCTGGTACACACACACACACACACACACACACACACACACACTCGTATAATTCTGTTTCCTGGTACATGGGAAACATGACATGTTTGTTTGTCCTGTTGTGTCCTGTCCTATTTGTGTCTGAGCACTCTATCATAACATATTCTCAGCATTTTGGCCAGTTACTAGTTTCTGCATTACGTGTAATTGAGTAACTTTTTGAGATTTTATTTTAATTCATATGTGTGTGTGCCTGAAAGCATGTCTGTGAACCATGTTCATTCAATGCCCATAGAGGCAAGAAGAAGGCATCTGATCCCCTAGGACTAGAGTTACAGATGGTAGTGAGCTGCCAGGTAGTTGCTGGAAATTGAACCCAGGTCCTCTGCAAGAGCAGCCAGTGCTCTTAACCACTGAGACATCTCTCCAAACCTAGGGAACTTTAAAACCGCTTTCTGCCTCGATTATTGCATTTTTCTTCGCTTAAAAGATGGAGATGACAGACATCTCTCAGGGTTGCTGCAAAGTGTCTGTGAACTCTGTCAAGTTCTCAACTTGGGGTTTAATGTCTTCTTCTACATTTTGTTCACATTCTCCAGCATCAGCAAACCCTGAACATTTCCCTGGGGATTTTATATTTATGGAATGAAAAGTGACTCCTCTTTACAAAATCTCTGGGGGTCTTAAGATGCAACCAACTCTAGAGATAGTTTACATGACATTTACATTTTGCACTAATGCCAAAGAAGCCTGACAGAGGGTTTAGGAAATAACATAACTATATTCCATTAGGGGGAGTAATATTAGTGCTAGCAGAAGAGAATGTTAACTGAATGAGTAGCATAGTTTACTGCAATTTGTGAGGCCACAGATTCCTGGCACTGAAAATTGAGAAAGCTGTGTTGCAAATAGTAACACCACATTGTGTCTTGGAGATCATTCATTTGTATTGATTTGTTTCCGTTTCTATTAGGCAATCTCCTTTGAAATTCACAGGCTCTCTATTTAAAGCTTAAAACAAAAGAATAGAACTCAGAGAGGGTTGGGTAAGAGTTACTGCTAATGGGTATCAACTTTTTGTTAGACGTGATGAAAATGTTCTAGAATTATTCTGTACTGTTTGTTGTACAAGTCTGTAAATACTAAAGCTCACTGAATTGTGCATTTTAATTCACCTTGAGATTTTCAAGTAACCTCCCCTGCCCCTTATCCTTGGTACTAAGCTCTCAGCCTTTGTAAGAGCCTCAGGAACTCAAATGAACTGTCTTTCCTATCTTGGGGAAGAGATGAATGACTTGCACTTGGTCATGAAACAACTTGTGGAAAAGAAATCAAACACCTGGAACAAAGAGACAGGACAGCAATCTGAAGTGCAATTTTTCTCTAGTCCTTGCGTCGTTTTATCCTTCTTCTTCTTTTTTTTTTTTTACTAAGTCTGTGGTTTTCTTTTGTTTCATTTATTTATTTATTTATTTATTTATTTATTTTACTTTATTTACATTTCAAATGTTTTCCCCTTTCCAGGTCTCCCCTTTGGAACTTCCCTATTCCCTCCCCCCTCCCCTGCCTCTATGGGAGTATTCCTCCACCCACCCACCCACCCACCCACTCTCGGCTTCCCTCCTTGGCATTCTCCAATACTGGAGGATTTAACACCTTCAGGCCCAAGGACCCTTCCTCCCCCTGATGACTAACAAGACCCTCCTCTGCCGCATATGTGGCCAGCACCATGAGTCTCTCCATGTGTATCCTTCTTTCTACACTAGCTACTCTACTTGCCCTTGGTGGTAGGTCAGTTTCTGGCAGTGCATTTTTTTCACACAACATATAATTTATCATGTTCTTTCTTATCTCTTAAATCCTCCCAGACCTCACCCCTCACTTTCCTACTGCTCAATCTCTCTCTTTCCTCAAAAACGGGAACAAATACAGAGACCCAAAGCCAGACATATACAAAGAGTAAGAGATATCTTTTTTTGAACACTCAGCCCTAAACAAATGTCTTCATCAAATCCCTCCCCTCCAGGCTCAGGGAATACTGTGGAAGATGAGGTAGAAAGAGTGTAAGAGCCATAGGGGATGGAGGACATGAAAGAAACAAAGCCCTTTAAATCAACATGTGCAACGCTCATATGATGGCACAGAGACTGAGCCAGCAAGCACAGGACCTGTGTGGGTCTTCACCAGATATAGTTCTAGAGCTGAAAGGAAAAATAAACACATGCCCCTCTCCGTATCCCAGAAACTCTGTTACTCATAATCATTTGGAAACGAAATGTTAGTTTTCTCCAAGGGAGTCTCATGAACAAACTACTTTTAAGAAACAGAAAAGAAACTCAGTGGCAACTTTGGAGATTTCCTGTCTTACAATGCCATCTCAGGGCTTATTTTATTATGTATAAATATATAATATTATATAAATATGATTATATATATCACACAGGTCTTGCACAAACACACATACTTTTATACACATATATATATGTATGTATATACACATATATATAACTTCTAGTTTTGTGTTTTATGAGATTCCTGAATGTGTGAATGAGTGTGTCTCTGGGTCTATGTCTGTTTCTTGAACCTGTTTTGGACTCTTTTCTTTCCTTTTTTTCCCTATTATTTGTTCATTGTTATTATTATTATTATTGTTATTATTATTATTATTATTATTATTATTATTATTATTATTATTATTATTATCCCTTAGATGCCTGTAGCTTGTCTTTGGCTACTTTGTGGGTCCTTCTTTCATCCATCCTTCTCCACCCTTTTTCTTCCATCCTTCCAACATCCTAACCCTAGATAAGAGAGAAAAAAGGATAGACAAGAAAGGAAAGAAATCCCTGAATAAAGTCAGTGGTCAAGAAGGGAGCGATGTTATCCTTAGCCTACTTTCTACTGATTAGGTGAGTTGAGTGTGGTTTATATATCCAGTGACTCTTCACTGGAGTTCAATGATATTCTCCTTTTAAGCGGTTATAAATTGTGAGTATCTTCTTGGTTAGGGGTGGGACTTTCTGTCCAATTTCCTTTCTCAGTGCTAGGGTTTTGTATGAATCAACTTATGAAGGTTTTGTGCATTTTGTCACGGCCTCTATGAATTCATATATGCACCCATCCTGCTGTTTCCTGAAGACATTCTTTGTCAGGAGTTCATTGTAAGAGTCCAGGTCTGCCGAAAAGGTCCTGGTGGAATCTGTGCCCTTCAAGTTCTCCCTGTATTCTGAATATATTCCTAGGCCCATGCAACAATAATCTGCTTGAAAAAGGTGAAGCTTCTAATGTCCTCAGTATGTTAGAAGAGGCATAGACCCAAGCACAGGGAAATCGTGTGGTGGTGGTATAGCAGCTATTTTCCTGTGGGACTTAGTAATAAGACCAAGGCCTGACTTATTAGAAGAGAAACTGATTCATGAATGAATAGGCCAAAGTAGAACTCAGCAAGACTCACCCTAGCATCTCCATCTTGATCTTGTTTTGTTGAGTAGGTCTCAAATTTGTCTTTCCTGAGGCTACAGTGTCTAAGACCCAAGAAAACCATATCTAGCTCTTGCTCATTCAAGTGACCACTGCTGTGATTGCAAGCTCATCTAAGATGCCCTGGAACTGAGTCTCACCTTATTAAAGGAGGGATGCAGGACTACTTTGAGTTCCCAAAGTCTCTCAAATGATTTACTAGGAACTTCTTTAGTAATCTTGGTTTCTTATTTATCTCGAGGCTCTGTACAATTTCTGGAAAGGCAGAATACTGGATCAGTTGCTTCAGTCTGCCATTGACTTGCTGTTCTGGTTCATTTTTGTTGCTGATTGTTTGTTTGCAGTGCAGAGTCATGAAGTCTGGGTCCACTCTGATGGCTCTCCTGCCCAGAATCACTCACACTGGTGAGACAACATTGGAAGCAGCTGATTTGAAAGTAACCCTTTCCCTTGAGAGGACAACACACACATCTCATGACAACACAGTCACAGTATTCTCCTTATGTTCCTCACAAATAACCCTCATGACAAGATCATTGCAAATAGTCTGCAGGGGAAGCAGTTACTGTCTTTCTAGCAAAAGCTTATCGAAAAATTGGATCAGTTCCTCTAGGTTCAGGAATCCACTTCTCATGGCATCTCAGACTTCCTTAAGCTGCAAAACATAGTGGGTTACTTCTTTATCACTCACCCCATAGCTGGTGATGCTATACCCTGCACCCCAAGGATAGTTATGCGCCTGTGGGCTTGTGGATAGCATGAGGATAGAGATCCTACATAGAGGGAGGACTCTAAATTGTACATTTTAAATTGAAATTTTATTTCATTTTATTACATTTGTGTGTGTGTGTGTGTGTTTGTGTGTGTGTGTGTGTGTGTGTGTGTTTTGCAGGGGGTAAGTAAACACACACATGTGGATGTTAGAGAACAATTTGCATGAGTCAATTCTTTTCTTCCCTTGCATAGATTCTGAGGATCAAATTCACGTCATCAGGCTTGCGAGCCAGTGCTGTTAGCCACTGAACCATTTTGCTAGCCCCTTTGAATTATACATTTTTAATAGGTGAATATATAACATGTGAATTATGTGTCAAGTTAAAACTAAATAACACCTGAAGAAAACAATTTCAATTACGTAGTCAGTATACAATAAAACAGTATGAAATAGGGGTGTTAATATATAGCAATATGTAATGAGATCATTGTAAATAATACCATCAATTTGTAGATACCTATATATGTGGTGTTTTATTCTTGGCTAAGTTGCATATTATATGCATTATAAGTTCTGCATTTGCTTATAGATTTTACAAATTTTATTGAACCCACATTTCTCTTACATAAACATAATTCTTCATGATAAGCCTCCTATTCACATTTTTTTGGAGTAAAATCTTAGGCTCCACCCACATACCTTTCTTATTTTTGTTTCCCATCTAATCCTAAATTGTTTTGTGTTCCCTCAAATAAAACACTTTCAAAAGATGTGTAGCTCTATCCCTAAGCGGCCTACAGGAGAGGTAGGAGCAAACAAACTCCTTAAAGCCAAATAATCATCTTTTCTTTATTTGGCAATATTTTATATGACTTGATGGCCTGTCTTGGAGAAAACATTATTTTGCTGCCTTTTTTCCCCTCTTCTTTGGTGAGAGATTGCTCTCTCATCTCTCTGAATTTGTGGATTTGTCTAGTTGTTCAGAGTAGAGCTTGGTCATAGAGCAGGAACTTGACTGTATCAAGAAACTTTACTGATAACAATACCATTTAAAATAATGGATAAACACAATGAAATGGCTGCCAAACAGAGCTAAAAGAGGCAAAACTGGTTGAGAAAATGGCTTGGTGTGCTCATCACTGTTATTCATGGGAAGATATTTGAGGTGAAATTCCCCAGAGCTCAGGTGAGCTATGCTCCTGTTTCCCAGATTGCCTGGGATGATTTTATATTCACCAAAGCAGATTCTGAAGTTAGCTTCAGCTGTAAACTTGACTGAAACCTGGACTCATCGGCAAAAGGGAACCTTGAACTGAAGAATTGTTTGTATCAGATAGTCTGTGGGCATATAGTGGAGCATTGTTAAATTGGTAATTGCTTAGTTCACTGTGGGTGGTGCCATCACTGTGCAGTTAGGCCAGGACTGTGTAAGAAAAGTACCTGAGCAATCCACAGGGAGCAAGCTAGTATGCAGCATTCCTTCAGTTCCTCCCTGGTCCCTGCTTTGGTTCCTCTCTCCAGGTTCCTGCCTTGACTTCTGTTGGAGAAGAACTGTAAAGTGTCGATGAAACAATCCCTTTTACCTACACGTTGGCCTTTGTGGTGGCATTTATTACAGCAACAGGAAGTACATCAGATTTCTCTTACTTCTTGATATTGAGAAAAATATGGAAAGGGTGCTTCAGGGTAATGTTCTGTAGAGGAGACAGGCTTTGAATTTGTGATCTTCCTGCTTCAGCTTCCTGCATACTGGAATTATAGGCTTGTGCTACCATGCCTGGCTGTTTCAGTTAGGGGCGTGTGTGTGTGTGTGTGTGTGTGTTGCAGACTGCATAGTCTGAACACTGAACACTAAATATGCAAACTATTATTTTAAACTCCAGGATTTAATACAGCACATGCTGGTTCTAAAAATGAGACACATTTGGAAACAGGACTTTATTCATTCATTCATTTTTGGCTGGCAGGCTGGCTTTAGGGTCACTGAGAGAGTGGGCTATCTCAATTGTAAAATAATAAATTAGTTGTAAGGTACCAGTTTTCTGAGAATTTTAATACTATTGGACAAACGAAGGGTCTCAATATACTGACAAAGTTAGTTTTTCTGGGCCTCAAACCCAAGGACCAAACTAAGTGTAATAATTTGTTGTTCCACAGCACTTCAAGAGATTCTGTCTAACAAAATTTAATCATCCCTACTACTTGACAGTGCTGTTAAAATATTGTCAAAACAACTGGTTGGTTTGGCTAACTTAATCAATTGGCCATTTGGGTACTATAGTTAAGCTAATCAATTTAGTCCTATCCTAAATGGATTATGGAAAACGTCAACTCAGCTAATGTAAGTAAAGAAGATAGACAGTTTTAATTAATTAGTTTACTTTGCCACCAGTATAATTATATAGCATCTGAGATGTCATTTGATGGAAATAGGGTGCCTTCTGTGAGATTTTGATTGGAATCTAACACTTAGGCCTGCAGGTGCCTTTCAGGAGAAGATAAATAGAGCTTTTGCTTTTGCTTTCGACACTAAATTCAACTGGAAGCAACTGGTCTCAGGGCTACATGGAGCCAGTCATCCATTCGTCTCATCACGTAGTCTCCACTGTAATAACTGCTTTAATGGCCCTCTCACTCAATCTTTTTGTGAGGCCTCGGCAGATTCAGAACAAGTAATATTTCATGTTTGTCAGTTTACCTTTAGTCCCCTTATTACAAAATGGTCAATTTAACTACAAGTTTTAAGAGGCTGTATGTTTTATAATTATTGATATGTTAGCATATATAAAGATAAAAATTGCACATTGAGTATAAAAACATGAAACTGTAAGAGCTGAAGGGAAAATACTTTCAACACATTGTGAAGAACAACAGAATAAAAGCAAAACATTCAACAAGGAAATGCGTATGAAATGATTCCTAACCTTCATGCGGAAATGAGTCAAACTAGAGATGAGATCTAGGAAGGGAAGTTGACGATGGTTTAACAGATAGGATGAGTGAGACCATCTCTCTGCATAGAAGGCGACCTATAATAATGACGAACATTCTAAATGCCTTATGTGATCTATCATTTCTACACTGAGAAACCAACTCCTCAAAAATATGTGTGTAAACGCAATAAAACGGACCTCTGTAAGGAAGAGAATTATTAAATTCTGGTATATTCTTACAAGAGACTAATATAAACATGATGAACAAGAGGAGGTAGTCAGTTCTGGTGGATAAGACATCCAAAATAAATGCAAACCAGATACAAACAGCATATGCGATAGCTTTTTAAAGTTGTTTTGTCCGATCCAAAACGCAGTGTAACTTAAGTCCACATCAGACTCACAGCAATCCTCCTGCCTCAGACTTCTGAATGTTGGGATTATGGGCATGAGACACTAATCTTTGTTCTCATTGTCTAGTTTTGAATAGAGGACCTTCTGTTTTCCCCCTGATTTCATTGAAACATCCCTATTCTCATTGTGTTGGAAACCAAATAGAGGCACTAAAATAATATGGACATGCTGATTATAAGCACTGTGTTAACTCCCTTGCTTTCTAGGCCCCTTCAGCTGGAAAAGTGGTAGAGTATAGATAAATGAATTGAAGAAAGACTAGTATGAAGTATGTTTCTGAGCATATGTGTATGAGTGAGAGAGTATGTTAAATCTAGGAGAAGTAGAAGGAAAATTGGTCTGGATGGGAACTCAGAGATGCCTGTGATCAGGGAAATATCTGAAATATTTTTGACAAAACAGCCCCTCTAATCCTTACCTCTATACTGAGCACATATCACATCACATTTTATATAAATATAAATCACTATATCTATAAATCAATATATAAAATTATTATAGTCAGCATGTTCTTCCTCACATAAGATTGGTGTCTTGTGCCCATAATCCCAACATTCAGAAGTTTGAGGCAGGAGGATTACTGTGAGTCTGATGTGGACTTGGGTTACATTATGAGTTTTTCTCCTTGGAAGCATACTCTGTACAAGGAGGAAGGTAGAAAGGGGGAACTAATTTTTCTCATGAACAGTTAGGAGCACTTGCTGTTTTTGCAGAGGACCCTGGTTTTCTTCCCAGCACCCACATGGCAGCTCATAAACATTTGTTAATTCTGGTTCTAAGGGAGCTGATGCCCACTTCTGACCTCTGTAGGCATTTCATGCATGGAGTGCACTTCCATCTATGAAGGGAAAACACTCATATACATAAACTAAAAATAAATACATCTTAAAAACAAAAACCTTGATCCTTTCAAATTTACTGTTAAGTAATCTTACAGGAAAGAATAGGTTTTCAGAAAAATTAATGTGATTTACTATTAAATCTGCGAGCATAGACTAATTTGTTCTTAAGAGCTGCATAATTTATTCAAATGACCCAAAGCTTTTAAAGTCAATCTTCAAGTTAAAAATACAAAACTTTATTCAGACCCCAGGAGAGTGGTTTTTCCTTGTGTTGTATTGCTTCCCATGACTGCCGTTTATTTGACTCTCAAGTGTATTTACATTGTTGTCTTAACCGGGAGTTCATTGCTGAATCAATAATGTACTCTAGTTTTTCTTTTTTCTTTGAGTGATGTCAATATTATTGCTGTTTCGTCCCCCTCTTAATTCCTTGCAGTTGCAAATTTTCTCTTTGAACTGTGAACATTTTTATTTTAAAATTATGAAGAAACAAAGTAAAGGTCTTTTTAATCTTACGGGAAGTGTGTGCCTCTTTAAAGTTTATTTACGTCAGAACTTACTGTAGGGAGGGATGACAGCTCTAGACAAGGTCCCCTGCTTCTAAGGAGTGTTCAAGGCTGGGTCTCCTGGAGGGCAGCCTGCAGGGTTTTTTTTTTTTTTTCTCTTCTAAAAAAAGGAGGCTCACTGCATGATCATTTCTTTGCAAGTGGGCACAAAGAGGGGCCTGAAGTAGAGCAGGATAGGAACCTGACCTATTGTGACCACTCAGAAGCTCTGGCCTGGAAAATTCCCTGTATGTGGCAAAAACAAACATTTGAAATGAAGGCAGAAACCAGGCTTAAACAAAGAATGAAACTCATTCTCCTTTCAAATCTCCTGCCGATAAACATATGTGCCCAATCTTTTGTTTCCCAGACATCAGGTTTCCATTATTTAAACAGAGCTTCTACCTGGATCTGTCTAGAGCATGAGTCAGAAATATTTTGAGATTTTACAAACTGGCGGATATGTTGAAGAGGTGCGTTTTGCCAATGTTCAAATTCATTTAATCAAAAGAACCACTACAATGGTGTCCTCAAGCCATTGGAGCTTACTGTAATTTTCAGGCAATGAGAAGCAACACTTACTGCTTTTATATGCTCATGTGTTGTAGGATTTACTTTAATATCAGTGGAGGGACAGGTATCGCAAGCTGTCTGCTGATTCTTGAGACATTTTAATTTTGTCCTTTGTTGCATATGACTTCTCTTTCCTTGTTCTACTGAACTCCTTACTTACATACCTAACTAAATACTAAGGACAGGTAGATATTCCTCTGCTTGTATCTTGGGAGGCATTAATGCTCACTATGGTACTCACAATGCACCACGCCCTGTTTCCTTGAAGAATGGGATCCATGGAAGTCATTGTATTTGCATATCTCCTTTTAGTGTTGTGCGGTACCTGGATATCAGTGCTAACTGCAGAAATTTTCACAATTCCATATTTCATTTCCCTGATCTCTATTTTGCTAATATATTTAAGGAGAACAGTTTTTCTTTCATAGCGATCCTTTAAAATTTCTTCTTCTTTGGCACTTTTTCAATAGTTTATTAACTGTCAGCAATGACTATTGTCTGTAAATGCTGTATGCATCCCCTTTGCTCAGTGAAAGGTGAGACAAAAGGATCAGCTAGCAGGGTAGAGATGTAAAAAAAAATATGAGCCCTGGCAAGAGTTTACTTTTGTTGAAATTCACATGTCCTCATAACAACTGTGGGATCCTAGGGAATTTATTTAAATTCTGTCACCCTTTGTTTCCTGATTTGTAAATTGGCAATAATATTAATACTTTTAAAGGGCATATGCTGTGTGTTAGGCATCATTTTAGGTACTCTAAATATAATAATTCATTTACTTTTAGTAACTTCATGATATGAATAATTAATATCCCCATTTCTCAGATGAGACAGCAGAGACACGAAGAAGGAAAGTCATGTGACTCCACTCATAGAACTGAGATGTGGCAGAACTTAGCTTGTGAAGCCAAGGGGTTAGACTTTGGAGGTCATTCCTTACCTTTTGCTGTGGCGCTCTCTGCTGATCTACTGAGCACAGAGTACGTAGCACAGCATTAGGCACAAAGCATTTGCTGTCAGCTGGTACTGTACAATACCATCACCTCTTATGGACTATATCCATTTTTTTCTTGCTGCTGCTGGATGGTATGAAGGTGATCATTTTTCACAGAAAAGGAAAAAACAGTCATAACAATAGCAGCAGCAGCAGCAGCAGCAATCTACAATAGCAGCATAATCATTCCCTACCTTGTCTGCTGTATATTTGAGCTACAGTTATGACGGGGTCACATGAAAAAAGGCACTAGATGTTGAAACTTTTTTTATCACAACAAAATTTTACCCTTTTTATCCCCAACCTTCCAGTAGCAGGGCAACCAACCAAAATGCTTCAAAGCAAGGTAAAAACTTAAAAGTTGTAGCCTTCAAGTAGACTTGCTACTTTTCTTTAACAAACAGGGGTAAAAAAATGAAAATGTACTGAAGGCTGTAAAAGATGCTCGTGAACAAAGACTGCTACCAGAATCAACTCTCTGGTTTTCCTAGTCTGTAACTTATTTTAGAATGCCAGGATCAGAAAAATAGAAAGAGAAAATTCTGCTAAAAATTATATTCTTCTCTTAAAGAGAACCACGGAGTTTAAAATTCTCCAACACATTTGTGGAAACTTTATTTTTTTTTTTTTGTTTGAGATTTATTTGAATGAGCTGTTATGATTGGAGACATGAGAATTTCAGATTAATGTTTTGCAGCCCAGAAAAAAAGCCCTCCGGAAAGCTGGCAAGTGTTCATAAGTCAGCTCCAGAATTATGTAGGTTGAAGGCTCCCCAGTGGACAGAGCGAATATATAAGAAGGAAACCAGAGGTCTGGTGCAGTTACATCCCAGAGTCTGGAGATGGAGGGAGCTCAGAATTGAAAGAGCTTTCTTCAGCCTTCATTTTAAGGTAAGTCAGAATAACTTACACATGCTTGACTCGGGAAGGGGAACATACAGGAATAGAAAAACATGTGTGTGTGCGTGTATTTGTGCGTGTGTGTGTGTGTGTGTGTGTGTGTGTGAATGACTCTTTTCTTTTTCCTGTATTTTAACACTGCATTTTGCAGAATGCTTTAATTTTTAATTGCCATTTCTCTCACAGGAGTGTGTGTGGGAGCTGAAGAAGCTGATTTATGATAACTGCTTTAAACACTGACAACTAGTAAGTCTTTAGTGGGATTTATTTTTGATTCTTGCATGTTAATTTGGAAGGTCATAGAAAAGAATGGGCCTTTGACAGAAACGGTAGTTTGCCGTTTCTGAGGAAGTTCTCTGGAGGTTGCATTTTGAATTGAGTATGTGCTTGTATGTACTTTGAAATGATCTGGTGTAATAGTTTTGCTCTCTGTGTGTTTTTCTGTACTTTTCATTTGTTTCAAAGTAATGTTGCTAGTTTAAAGGAAACAACACCCTTCCCACCTGAACGCTGTTTTTAATGCTGGAATGGAATGACTATTCAGTTCTGTGCCACAGAAAAGATAGCAAAAAGACTATATCATAATTAGTCACCAATGTCTAACCCTGATTTAACTGAGCCACCAAAACTGTGTCTGTCTGCCCCTGACTTGGGTTTGATGTTTTTGTTTTCTTTATCTTCTATTTAAACTGAAAATGGATTTGTTTCTTATGAAACAGATCAGATTTAAATATCCATATTGGAAACTGGCATTGACTATTAAAATGTTTAGGTAAAGGCTTTAAGTAATACATCCATATCTGTAATTTTTCTTGTTATTGTTAAAGCAAAGGGAAAATGAATAGATTATTTTTAATTAGACAAACCCAACCCTGACTATCCTACTATGCGCCTTCTGCATATTTTTTTTTTTTTACCTCTCATTACACTTACCTATTTTCCCCTATGGCTTCTGTTACTTATATTTTCCATAGCTGTAACAATTTGTATGTTGTAAGTTACTTCAAGAAAGCATTTATCTAAGAAGCAGTGGGCAGCAGTGAGATTTCTAGAAAGCACACAAATGGAAAATTAGCCTTGGTTTTTGAACTATTAGATTGTCTTTGGGCTCTTTACTTGTCTCATGACTTCTACCCTGATTAGTTTTTAAACTATTAATTTGTCTCTTGACTTTTCAAAGACACAAGAGAAAAGAAACACAACATGTTTTGTTTAGAATTTTCAGTCTAATGCTACTGAGGAAATGTTGTTTTTTCCCCGTCAAGATGTATTAGGAATTCCAGCCAGTAATGCCAGCCAGGCATGGTGCTGGTTTGTTTTCTACAACCACTTATGCTATTTTGGCCTTTGACAAATTTTCAAAATGCTTATGGCTCAAATATCCCTTAGGCTTTGGGTGCACATTAAGCCTTCTCTTTTTCTCCCCCAGAAAAGGTGTAAGAATTGGGAGTAGCGGACAGTTCAGCATGAAGGACAACTTCAGTTTTGCTGCCACCATCAGAAACATCACCAGCAGTCTTCCTTTTGATAATCTCAATGCAACTGGTACCAATGAGTCCGCCTTTAACTGCTCACACAAACCGTCAGATAAGCATTTGGAAGCAATTCCTGTTCTCTACTACATGATTTTTGTGATTGGTTTTGCTGTTAATATTGTTGTGGTCTCACTGTTTTGTTGTCAAAAGGGCCCTAAAAAGGTGTCCAGCATTTACATCTTCAATCTGGCCTTGGCTGACTTACTCCTTTTGGCTACCCTCCCTCTCTGGGCTACCTATTACTCTTATAGATATGACTGGCTCTTTGGACCTGTGATGTGCAAAGTGTTTGGTTCTTTTCTGACCCTGAACATGTTTGCAAGCATTTTTTTTATTACCTGCATGAGTGTTGATAGGTACCAATCGGTTATCTACCCTTTTCTGTCTCAAAGAAGGAATCCCTGGCAAGCATCCTATGTAGTTCCCCTTGTTTGGTGTATGGCTTGTCTGTCTTCATTGCCAACATTTTATTTCCGAGATGTCAGAACCATTGAATACTTAGGTGTGAATGCTTGTATTATGGCTTTCCCACCTGAGAAATATGCTCAGTTGTCTGCTGGGATTGCCCTAATGAAAAATATTCTTGGCTTTATTATTCCTTTGATATTCATAGCAACGTGTTACTTTGGAATCAGAAAACATCTGCTGAAGACCAATAGCTATGGGAAGAACAGAATTACCCGTGACCAAGTCCTAAAGATGGCAGCTGCTGTTGTGTTGGCATTCATCATTTGCTGGCTTCCATTCCACGTTCTGACCTTCTTAGATGCTCTGTCCTGGATGGGTATCATTAATAGCTGTGAAGTTATAGCAGTCATTGACCTGGCACTTCCTTTTGCCATCCTCCTGGGATTCACCAACAGCTGTGTTAATCCCTTCCTGTATTGTTTTGTTGGAAACCGCTTCCAACAGAAGCTCCGCAGTGTGTTTAGAGTTCCCATTACTTGGCTCCAAGGCAAGAGAGAGACTATGTCTTGCCGAAAAGGCAGTACTCTTAGAGAAATGGACACTTTTGTGTCTTAAATCTGTTAGTGGGATGCATGTAATCAGCCTAGCCATTGGTTTGAAGGCCTACACAAATGACATCTAAGTGGCATCAGTATAATACAATTCTTTGCTTTATCTTCTCTTTATTTACTCCCCCCAGAAGTGGAAATCAAGTATAGCTAAAAACCTTTATACCACGCCAGCATTCAGTGATAGTGACTTGTTTTGCTGGTCCTTTGGCACAAGATTGTCATGTGTGAGCTATATCTATAATGTAGAAGTATCTGGGGGGGGAATTATCTCAACTTACAATTAACAACAAATTATGAGTGGTGATTTGACATCTCAGATTTCTCCCTGGAAAATGCTGGCATTTCTTAGTGGAGTTTTATGTCCATTTTCATCAGATTTTTTTTTCCTCTGGAATAAGGGCCAATTTTAACTTCTTACACTATCCAACCATATGATATAGCATGAGAAGTGAGCACTGTTTAGCATGATATACTCTTCCATATATGCCATAGGTTGATAGTGGCTTATTCGGTTGCTAGGTATATAGTTTGCCTTTTAAAGAAATTGTGAGTTGTGTTCCTTTTCCATTTCACTCAAGTATAGCTTTTTTATTTACTATACAGCTACACATTAAGTAGACTAGAATATAGATTAAATAATACTTCTGTATTAGCTTATTCTTGCAGTTATAGAAAGTACACTATTTAGTAAAACATAACTGCAATGAAAAAGTATTTTATTATCGACAAAACTGAATATACACTTTGAAAACTTTTCATCCATTTTGACTATTGTTTAAAGCTTTCTATTCTCTTCTGATGAGTTTTGAATACAACAACAAAACACTGTATTATTACAGTACTTAAAGGTCACTTTTTACATTTTTAACCTTTGAACATGGTGCTTTGATATATTCAATGGTGACTTGAGGTTAATTATTCATGCTTTTGTTCTGGGCTGCGTCCCAAAATATCTCTTTGACCCTGAAAAAGGGAGGATTCTTTAATTCTTTAACTTTATAACAAACTGCAAACTGGCATAGGAAAAGGTTAGGTCAGAATGGAAGTTTGACGCTTTCTTGGGAGCAAACAGACCCAGCAAAGGGCAAGTTTGCTGTCCAACAAGGAACTTGTCAGAACAAAGACTCCTTGGGGAGTGGTTTGAATCTGCATTTCTGGGCACAGTTCCAGAATGTATAAGAGTCTGTGAAGGTGTTTTAAATAAACCCAGGTCCACAGTGCTCATTCTCAACACGAGCACATCTCTTATATTAGACGAACATAGTACCTAAAGCTGAGTTACCTAACATTTACTCGAACTTCACAATAAATATTAATTCAGAAGTTCAAAATGTCATTCTCTGCCTGCCCCATATTATACCAAGTCAGCTAAGACCTTCCTGTACTGATGCTGACCTATGAAGTAGATTCAAAGTTCTGGGGACTTAACATTTCTGTCAGATTCCAGGCTTTTTAGGTTGAAAAATCCTCTCATACATGTTCCTTGCTAAACCCTGATTTCATGTATTCATGTTATTTTTTAGTAAAAACAAATAACTAAATATGTAATCAGTTATGACTTTGTGTTTTAAGTAATTTTACACAACATCTCACAAAAATAAAATCATTATTGGGAGACCACGTGTGTTTATTATTTTTTAACTATCTCCAGCTTTAGTCTGCTGCCTTCTCTTAGTCAGTATCCTCCAGCAAATCCCCATTCATACTTCTCAGTTTCAGCTTACATCATTACTCATTTGGGACAATACGAAACAGGCATATGAAAAGCATATGTCGGAAATGAATTCTGATACCTCCTGTGGGTTCAAATGACAAACTCAGTGTCAACCAAGCAAGCTGTCAGGCACAGCAGTGAAACGTGGGCTTTCACATGTAGACGATTTCTTGCCAACATTCAGTTTCTTGTTATTTTCTCTGCCACAATCATAAATAACTATTAAACCCTTTTCACCCCCTGGGACTTCTTTTAATCCTGTTTGGGATTTTTAAAGACTGATTTCAGGGGCTGGAGAGATGCATTGCTCCATAGTTAAGAGCACTGGCTGCTCTTCCAGAGGATCCAGGTTCAATGATCAGCACCCACATGGCACCTCAAAAAGGTCTGTAACTCCTGTTCCAGGGGACTAACACCGTCTTCTGGCCTCCATGGACACAAGTCATGCACATGGTGCACAGAAATACATGCAGGCAGAAAGCTTCACTTACACAAATGAAATATAATAATAATAATAATAATAATAATAATAATAATAATACAGACTAGCTTCTGCTTCCATAGGAATCCAGTAGTGAACCCTGAGGGGCATTGTTTTCCTAATTATTCTGAGAACTGAACAGATAATGCAAGATTACGTGAATTCTGACTGAAGTGGTTTATGGGTATAGATGCCCCCTTTCCTCCTTAAAAATGTAAGTGTCAGGTGACCTTTTGAGACAATATGAAAAATTTTATTCTTTCCATTTGTTCATTTATCAAGATTTCCCCTATAAAGGGACCGTTGTGTGACAGGTGCTGTGACAGGTGAGTTATCCCATCTCATTCTCCCAAGGGCTCAGGTATTCTCCATCTAGTCACAAATAAGAAAGTGAGACTCACACCAACCAGGCAGCATGAACTGGTCTGAGGCCACCTGACACATATACAGTAGAGGACTGCCTGGTCTGACCTCAGTGAGAGAAGATGCACCTAACCCTTGAGAGACTTGAGCCCCCAGGGAGGGGGGAGGCCTGGGTGTGAGAAACATCCTCTTGCAGACATGGGAAGAGGAATGGGATGAGAAACTGGGAGGGGGAACCAGGACGGAGGTAACAGCTGGACTGTAAAAAAAAAAAAAAAATTAAAAGTAATAAATAAAAAAAAAAAAAAAGGAAATTGAGGCTCAGATCAGCTCTAACTGATCTCTAAAACAGATCAAATGGGAAAGCCCAGAGAAGTATTTAGTGTCTTAAATATCAGTCCTAAGCTACCAAACAAGTATTTGAAAGACAGTCATGTAGTCTTTTAACCTTCATTCCAAACATAACTGAGTCAAGAGTTTCTAAGCAGGTGGCATGCTTGTGCTTAGAAAAAAATTGAGGAGGTCGCCGGATAAGGCTTTCTCCCTTGTTCTCCAGTGCTTCCATCTTTTGTCCTAGCCACATGGAAGAACCAGTGTGTGATACATAAAGCAAAGCAGGACTCTCAAACATTTCTTTTGAGGAACAAATAAGTTGATCTGAAGTTTATTCCTCTGATAATATATTACCTGGGGTTATCAGAGATGTTCCTCTCTTGCAAGCTGCTGACAATACATGTTTTTTTATGATGAGAGAGAAATATTAATTCCACATCATGTTGGACTAAATCAAATCAATTAAATAGCATCCTGTAAAAAAATCCTAATCTGTTTGAGTCTTGCTTCCAGAGAAGACAATGTGAAGTATGAAGGTAAGCCTATGCTAGTCTGACTCTGTGTCACTACCATCAGAGCATGGGTACATAACTATCTAATGACCTCACTTATCAACAAAAGGAAGCCACAAACTTGACAAGATGAAGGAACACACAAGGTGAGTGGAGGAAGAAAAGATTGGAAAGAAAACTAAAATACATTTAGTTATTTTGATGATTTCCAGATAAACTGTATTAGCACTGATAATTATGGAACATAACAAAAATGCATTAGCCATCACTGAAACCTCATGATTACCTTGGAGCTGAACTGACAAACCCTCTTGCATAAACACACCTATTAAAGCATCTTTGGGAAGAGATATTTTTCTTTTTGAAATTTCTCCACTCCAGGATGAGAGAATTCTTTCTAAGACGAGAACTAATTGCCATGTTGTCCTTATTATACAGTCAGTACTTATTGAAAATTTTAACTATTTAAAATGAGCCACATATCTAATCTCCACTAACAAAATGATGAAGATTATAGTAGATAAGATACTACATATATGTACACTTTTCTTTTAATCTATTATAAATCAAGTATTTTATTTATCAACCTGTGAAATAGTGATTTAATATTTTAAATATTTTGACCCTGTACTTCCATCTGTTTTGCTAGACAATTTTCTTCTCCCATTTAGTTCTTCTGTTCAATAAGGTCCTAAAGCATCCAGCTTTAAGTAATTCATGATATCACACTTGATTACCATTGCTCAATGATGGAAAATGCTGGGAAATACAATCATTTTATTGGTTAGGTCTATATAGTTGTTGCTGCTACATTCTTTAGCAATTGATCCACAGGAGATTAGATGGCTCTGTAGTTTGGTGTAGATTCCTATACCTGCCCACTTAAGTAGCTTGGAAGTGATGTATGCATGAGACACCTGAAAAGAATCCAAGAGAAAGAAAAACGTTTCCTTTTCTTTCTCCTATAACATAAGCATTTATTTACAACTAATGTATGCTTCAGGTGATGTGGGCTCAAAACACTTATTTTTTAAGCACATCTACAGAGCCAGTAAGGAAGAGCTGAAATCCATCAGAGAGATATACCATGCCAGATACCAGTTTTCTCTTTTCCTTAAGAAACTTCTTCTAAACAACCAAAGTTAATTTTAAATTTACACTCAAAATACAGAAGTATTAAGGGTAACATGGCTGATGTTGCCCTATTAAAAATGTATATTTGGTCTTTTGCCTTCATGATATCTGTACACCACTTGCATGACTGGTCCCCAGAGAAGACAGAAGATGTTGATGATTCCCTGGGACTGAAGTTACAGGCAGTTGTGAGCCACCATGTAGGTGCTAGAGATTGAACCCCAGTTCACTGGGAGATTAGTCAGTGTTCTTTCCTGCTGAGCCATCTCTATAGCCCCTGATGACAGAAGTGGGAGGCAACTTAACACAGAAGCTACACAATAAGAACTTGTAGCTTCTAAGGGGAAGGTCTAGTTGTTGATTCCCTTCCTTTTGGAATCCCACGCTCCCCTGAATCCTAGATCAACATTTTAATGTGTAGAGGAAACGGTATGTATGCTGCCATTTTTCTGAAAAGATTGAAACCAAAGATAAGATTCAGTCATAATCCTTCCCTTAAAAACAACAAATCCGGTAAAGACTGAGGAAAAGCTGGGAGGTAAGAGCCTGCCTACTTCCACCTGTGGAGGGAGAACCCTGCCTGGGCTACCAGGCCTCCATAGACAAACAGCACAGGGAGAAAGCTAGCTGCCCACTAGTGTGGAGGAGCCAGCGGAAGGAGAGATACAGACTCAGGGATTGAGGAAAAGCCAGGAGGTAACAGCCTGCCTGCTTCCACCTGTGGAGGGAGACCTCTGCCTCCATACCCAAACAGCACAGGGAGAAGGAGAGCTGCCCACTTGTGTGGAAAAGCCAGCAACAGGAGGGCTCCAGACGCAAGGTCTGAGGAACAGCCAGGAGAGAGAGCTGGTCTCCCAAGAATATTGACATCTGGGCTTGAAGGAAAGACAAGCCACAGTCAGAGAGAGAAAGACCAGCTAACACCAGAGATAACCAGATGGCAAAGGCAAGGGCAAGAACACAAGGAACAGAAACCAAGACTACCTGGCTTCATCAGAACCCAGCTCTCCCACCACAGCCAGCCTTGGATACCCCAACACACCAGAAAAGGAAGACTCAGGCTTAAAATCACTTATAAAGAGGATGATAGAAGATTTTAAGAAGAAAATAAATAACTCCTTTAAAAAAATACAAGAGAACACAGGTAAACAACTGGAAACCCTTAAAGAGGACACACAAAAATCCCTTAAAGAATTACAGGAAAACACAATCAAACAAATGAATGAAACCATTCAGGAATTAAAAACAGAAATAGAAACAATAAAGAAATCACAAAGGGAGACAACCCTGGAGTTAGAGAACATAGGAAAGAAATCAGGAGTCATAGATGCAAGCATCACCCACAGAATACAAGAGATGGAAGAGAGAATCTCAGGTGTGGAAGATACCATAGAAAACATGGACACAACAGTCAAACAAAACACAAAATGCAAAAAGCTCCTAACCCAAAACATCCAAGATATCCAGGATGCAATGAGAAGACAGAACCTGAGGATAATAGGTATAGAAGAGAGTGAAGACTCCCAAATTAAAGGACCAGTAAATATCTTCAACAAAATTATAGATGAAAACTTCCCTAACCGTAAGAAAGAGATGAACATAAATATACAAGAAGCCTACAGAATGCCAAATAGACTGGACCAGAAAAGAAATTCCTCCCGTTACATTATAGTCAAAACACCAAATACACAAAACAAGGAAAGAATATTAAAAGCAGTAAGGGAAAACGGGCAAGTAATATATAAAGGCTGACCTATCAGAATTACACCAGACTTCTCACCAGAGACTATGAAAGCTAGAAGACCGTGGGCAGATCTCATACAGACTCTAAAAGAACACAAATGCCAGCCCAGGCTGATATACCCAGCAAAACTCTCAATAATCATAGATGGGGAAACCAAAATATTCTATGACAAATTCAAAATTTGCACAGTATGTTTCCACAAACCCAGCTCTACAAAGAAAAATACATGGAAAACGCCAACTCAAGGAAGGAAACCACACTCAAGAAAAAGCAAGAAAGTAATCTTCCAACAAACTCAAAAGAAGATAGCCACACAAACAATATAAACAACACCAAAAATAACAGGAAATAACAATCACTATCCTTTACTATCTCTTAACAGCAATGGTATCAGCTCCCCAATAAACAGACATAGAGTGACAGACTGGATCCATAAACAGGACCCAGCATTTTGCTGCATCCAGGAAATGCACTTCCATGTTAAAGACAAACACTACCTCAGAGTAAAGGGCTGGAAAACAATTTTCCAGGCAAATGACCCCAAGAAACAGGCTGGAGTAGCCATTCAAATATCAGATAAAATTGACTTTCAACCAAAAGTCATCAGAAAGGATAATGAAGGACACTTTATACTTATCAAAGGAAAAATCTACCAAGAAGAACTCTCAAATCTGAACATCTATGCCCCGAATGCAAGAGCTCCCATTTTCATAAAAGAAACTCTACTAAAGATCAAAGCACACATCGCACCTCACACAATAATAGTGGGAGACTTCAACACCCCAGTATCAACAATGGACAGATCTTAGAAACATAAACTAATCAGAGACACGGTGAAACTAACAGATGCTATGAACCAAATGGTTTTAACAGATATCTATAGAACATTTCATCCTGCATCAAAAGAATATACCTACTTCTCAGCACCTCATGGTACCTTCTCCAAAATTGATCATATAATTGGTCAAAAAACAAACCTCAACAGATATAAGAAGATTGAAATAATCCCATGCCTCTTATCAGATCACCACGGATTAAGGTTGGTCTTCAATGGCAACAACAACAACAGAAAGCCCACATACACATGGAAGCTGAACAATGCACTGCTTAATGATAAGTTGGTCAAGGAAGCAATAACGCAGGAAATTAAAGACTTCCTAGAATTTAATGAAAATGAAAGTACAACTTACCCAAGCCTATAGGATACAATGATAGCAGTGTTCAGAGGAAAACTCCTAGCTCTGAATGCCTCCAAAAAGAAACTGGAGAGAGCATACACTAACAGCTTAGCAGCAGACCTGAAAGTTCTAGACCAAAAAGAAGCTAATACACCGAAGAGGAGTAGAAGGCAGGAAATAATCAAATTAAAGGCTGAAATCAACCAAGAGAAAACTGAAAAACTATACAAGGAATCAAGAAAACCAAGAGCTGGTTCTTTGAGAAAATCAACAAGGTTGATAAACCCTTAGCTAGACTAACCAGAGGGCACAGAGACAGTATCCAAATTAACAAAATTAGAAATGAAAACGGAGATATAACAGCAGAATCAGAGGAAATTAAAAAAATCATCAGATCCTACTACAAAAGCCTATAAGCAACAAAATTGGAAAATCTGGAGGAAATAGACAAGTTTCTAGACAGATACCAATTACCAAAGATAAATCAGGATCAGATAAACCATCTAAACAGTCTCATAACTCCTAAAGTAATAGAATCAGTCACTAAAAGTCTCCCACCCAAAAAAAGCCCAGGACTAGATGGGTTCAATGCAGAATTCTATCAGACCTTCAAACAAGAACTAATACCAATACTCTTCAATCTATTCCACAAAATAGAAACAGAAGGAACACTACCCAATTCATTCTATGAGGCCACAGTTATACTGATACCAAAGCCCCACTAAGACCCAACAATAAAAGAGAACTTCAAACCAATTTCCCTTATGAATATTGATGCAAAAATACTCAATAAATTTCTTGCAAACAGAATCCAAGAACACATCACAATTATCATTCACCATGATCAAGTAGGCTTCATCCCAGGGATGCAGGGATGGTTCAATACCTGGAAATCCATCAATGTAATTTAGTACATAAACAAACTCAAAGAAAAAAACCACATGGTCATTTCGTTAGATGCTGAAAAAGCATTTGACAAAGCTCAACATCCCTTCATGATAAAAGTCTTGGAAAGATCAGGAATTCAAGGAGCATACCTAAACATAGTAAAAGCAATATAGAGCAAACCAGTGGCCAACATCAAACTAAATGGAGAGAAACTCAAAGCAATCCCACTAAAATCAGGGACTAGACAAGGCTGTCCGCTCTCTTCCTACCTATTCAATATAGTACTTGAAGTTCTAGCTAGAGCAATCAGACAATAGAAGGAGGTCAAAGGGATGCAAATTGGAAAGCACGAAATCAAAACATCACTATTTGCAGATTATATGATAGTATACTTAAGTGACCCGAAAAATTCCACCAGAGATCTGCTACAGCTGATAAACAACTTCAGCAAAGTGGCTGGATACACAATTAACTCAAGCAAATCAGTAGCCTTCCTATGCTCGAAGGATAAACAGGCTGACAAAGAAATTAGGGAAATAACACCCTTCACAATTGTCACAAACAATATAAAATATCTTAGTGTGACTCTAACCAAACAAGTGAAAGATCTGTATGACAAGAACGTCAAGTCTCTGAAGAGGGAAATCGAAGAAGACCTCAGAAGATGGAAATATCTCCCATGCTCATGGATTGGCAGGATTAATATAGTTAAAATGGCCATCCTGCCAAAAGCAATGTACAGATTCAATGGAATCCCCATCAAAATTCCAACTCAA
Organism: Rhynchomys soricoides; assembly: GCA_019843965.1. Lineage (NCBI taxonomy): Eukaryota > Metazoa > Chordata > Mammalia > Rodentia > Muridae > Rhynchomys > Rhynchomys soricoides. The sequence continues at coordinate 168,194 of JADRCH010007448.1, forward strand.
TTCTTCATAGACTTAGAAAGAGCAATTCTTAAATTTATTTGGAATAACAAAATCCCAGGATAGCAAAAACTGTTCTCAATAATAATAATAATAATAATAATAATAATAATAATAATAATAATAATAATAATTTTTGTCCTATTGACAGTTTCCTTTGCCTTACAGAAGCTTTGCAATTTTAGAAGGTCCCATTTGTTCATTCTTGATCTTAGAGCATAAGACATTGGTGTTCTGTTCAGGAACTTTTCCCCTGTGCCCATGTGTTTGAGACTTTTCCCCACTTTCTCTTCTATTAGATTCAGTGTGTCCGGTTTTATGTGTAGGTCCTTAATCCACTTGGACTTGAACTTTGTACAGGGAGATAGGAATGGATCCCTTTGCATTCTTCTACATGTTGTTCGCCAGTTGAACCAACACCATTTGTTGAAGATGCTGTCTTTTTTCCACTGGATGGTTTTATCTCCTTTGTCAAAGATCAAGTGACTGTAGGTGTGTGGGTTCATTTCTGGTTCTTCAATTCTATTCTATTGATCTACCTGCCTGTTACTGTACCAATACCATGCAGGTTTTTATCACTATTGCTCTGTAGTACAGCCTGAGGCCAGGGATGCTGATTCCCCCAGAAGTTCTTTTGTTGTTGAGATTTGTACATTTATACAATGGAATAGTACTCAGCTATTAAAAACAATGACCTCATGAAATTCACAGACAAATGGATGGAACTTGAAAATATCATCCTGAGTGAGGTAACTCTGTTACAAAAGAATGAACACGGTGTGTACTCACTGATAAGTGGATATTAGCCCCAAAGTTCAGAATACCTAAGTTTCAATTCACAGATCATATGAAGCCTAAGAAGAAGGAAGACCAAAATGTGGATGCTTCAGTGTTTCTTAGAAGGATGAACAAAATACTCACAGGAGGAAATACTGAGATAAAATGTGGAGCAGAGACTTAAGGAAAGGCCATCCAGAGACTGCCCCACCTGGGGATACATAACTAAGGACAAAATAAATCGTAATTTGGGTTCCCAATTGTCTATGTTTGATAGCATTATAAAGGAAATTTACCTACTACCTACCACTACAATTAATCTCCACTTGCACCAAGAAAAAATCATGTAAGGAGATAGTGAGAAGGTTGTCATCTGGTCTGCAAGCTAGAAAGAGAATCTTCACCAAAGCAATATGGTGATGGCATAAAGACCTTGCAATTCCACCTTCCAAAACTGTGAGAAAATAATTTATGTTTTTACAGTTGTTTTATCTATGGTATTTTATTAATGTCATTAAAGCAAACTAGCACTTATTTTTGTACTAAAGATGGTACTGGAGGAAAAAAATTCAAAGTTGAGTTTTCTGATTGGTTCAGTGGTATTCTGAGCTGATTACATTTATAGAGGCTAATGACAGTTTCTAGAAACAAAGAGAAGTCTAACAGTCCATGATATGCTATGGATAACCTGATCAAACAATTGTAAGCAAGGAGCTCTGTGACTATGTATGTTTTGAACACCGCTGGTAAACTAATGAATATAACAAGTAGGGCTGGTGGCTTTTACTGTATGTAGACAAAAAGTGGTAAAAGGAATTAGTGATTTAGATTCAAAGGCCAAATGTCTGTAAATATCTATATGTGCCCTCTAAGAGTTCATAGTTTCTTATAGCTTGAGGGTTAAGATTGCCAAAAACTCTCATGCTTTATCTCTGGCATGCCATTATGGATAACAATTCAAGCTGAACTACTATCCATGCAATGTAACTGCTACTAGGGTAAGGGCACTGCTTGAAAAATGATGGAATCTTACTGGTTGAAATGGAGATATTTGGGAAAATCATAAAGAAACTGTGGGTATCAATCACTGAAATCTTAATGATCTTTTTTTGCTGGTGGAAGACCTCTTTATTGTTACAGAAAGTGACCTCTTTACTCCCAAGCCATAGCAAGTTCCTTCTGCTCATCTCAGAAAATACACCTTGCAAGGTTTGGGGACATTGCAAAAACCCTTTGCCAGCCAGATGTCATGTAAAACATTACTTAGGCTTTTCAGGACCCACTCCCCCTACCCAGTTTGTTTCTAGACATATGTGCAACTAGACATATGTCTTACTAGTCCCCTTAAGGTTAGGTATAAAGTACAACTCCTGAGAAGGTGCACCACTCCTTCAAACAACTACTTAACTGGGTTTTGCAATCTGTACAAGCAGAAATCTAGAAGCACATGGAAATAGAGATTAAGGATGTAGGGTAATAGTGGAAGGAATATAAACTATATTAGGCAAAATTTACTGATGTGGTTCACTAACCAGAAACTATTATTTGCTGCAGCTTGGGGAGTTTATTTTTAATTGAACAACTTTAATTTTTGTTTTTCAGACCCTGTATAATCTATCTTGGAGCAAAATGTGGTACTTTGTTTTGTTGGTGGGCTGAAAGGTGGCCCACAGTGAGTAAAGAAAGCAGGTCAGGGATTGGGGAGAGGAGGAAGTAAAGGGTAGGGCGTAACCAAAACTAAAGACATGAAGAAGCCATATAGAAACTGACTACTTTATTAAGTAATTAAAATTACTTAAAAAAAAAAACAGTGTGAACTGAGGTGCCCTGCATAGATGGAAAATGTGAATCCCAGAATTATTTGAAAAAGGTTATTATTTGGAAAATCCCAGTATTAAATGCAGGAAATCTCCCTAGGAATTGTTAATAGAGAAGATCCCAGAGGCTTCCTCAGACACTGCAGGCCATTGATATTGCTCTTGCTTGTCCATCATAGCTTGATCATAACACTCTATTACTAAGGACTCCACATACTTTGATCACAGGACATGGAGAAATCAAGCTTGAACTGAGTCAGGTGCTTCCTCCTTACTGGTTAGTTTTCACTGGGCTAAAAGGTGCTATGCAGGCTGATGGGAGAGACAAGTCATCAGCAGTCTGACCCAGCTGGGAATTCTTCAGGCTACAATAAAGACTGATCAGGCAAGATGTACCTTCAGTTACATGACTATTACGGGGATAACCAATCACTTTCTAATTAGAGGTCTGATTTACAGGAGGGAACTCATGGCTGGTTATATAAACCTAGACACGAGTTTGAAGCTATGAGTGTCATAAACTTGAGGGAGGGACCTACTAATATTATTTTTCTAAATGGATACCTATCAAACTGTGTTCTAAATACTCACATCTATGTCCATCTACTGATGCTCTTTTCAGCCTCTGTCTGAGGGGCTTCTTATTTCAGTGAGTGGTGTTTAATGTAAAGACTCACTGATGGTCAGTGTCCTAAAAATAATCAACTGTTGAGTGTTCAGTTCTCAATAGGACAAATCTATCACCCCTTTCAAGACTCAAGGGACATTGTGAAAGAGGGGCCAGAAAGAATGTTAGTTTCATAACGGGAAAAAGGCCATGAAATGCTGTTTCTAGAAGCCTGTAATCACTGTTCTGGGCAATCTAGACCTTTGAATAGAGACAGAAGTCACTGACCCAGGAAATCCAAATTCAATGGAAATAGTTACATCCTAGAAAGGGTTTGACCGAATGGCAGCTTGTAAGTGCCCAAGTCGATGTGAACATTCATGATTACCTATGGTGGAGAGTGTAGTCAAGGCAACAATAAAAGTAACTGGACTCAGGTAATCTATGGTAGTGATCATGATGGTCTTACCAAATTCGTACTTTACTGGAAGCATTAAAAACAGCTACAACCCCCAATCAACCTAGAATGGAACCATTTTAGAACAGGAAAGATCTTAGTAGATTGAGCAAACTATGTACTATTAGTTTTTCTCTGGCCTTCTCTAAAGGGACCTATGGCCTTTTACCAGGGTAACTGCATCGAGGAAAGGGAAATAACAAGACCGTTTGGAAACTATTGAATGCTGGCTCTGAACTGAAACTAATTTCATAAACCCTTAAGTCTCAGTGTAATCTACCCTCCAAATTAAAGTTTATGGAGGTCAAGTTCTCACAGTGGACTCGTGAGTCCCTGAACTCATGCTGCGGTTATGGATTCAGAATGCATCATTAGAGAAGATATACTCAGCTGCTGGCAGAGTTTTCACACTGGCTCTCTGATCCATGGAATAAAGGCTGTGATGATGTAAAGACTATGTATGGGAACCACTGCATTCCTATGGTGATTGCAGAGATTAGTGCCACCATGAAGAATATGAAATGTGCAAGAGTGCTGATTCCTGCCACATTCTCATATAACTTTTATTTCAGGGCATGTACCAATGACAGATGGATATTAGACAATGTGAGTCAGTTAATGTAAATTAACCACGGGCTGACTCTAATTGTGGTGCTATAAAAGATGCGGTTTCATTGTTTGAGAAAATTAAGCACATCCTCTGGTGTGTGGTATGAAGCTAATGATTTCGCGAATGTTTTCCTCTATCACTGTAAGTAAGCCTCACAAGAAGCAGTTTGCTTTCAGCTGACACATCCAGCAATACACTTTCACTGTTGTCTCTCAGGGGTATATTAATCATTTTATAAATTTCTTTCTCTGGAAAGCCCTGAACAGTACATTGTCCATCTACATAAGTATTATGTATAGCTATAACCTTATATGTGCATTAACTCAATAAACCCAACAAATGTACACCATACCTGCATGCTTCATTTATTTTTTTCCAGCTTTTTATTGGTTCTTTTTGACTTTCACATCAAGCATCCCAATCCAGCATCTGCCCCTCCCCTCATATGTGCCCTCACCCTTGCAACCTCCCCCTCCCACACAAAAGAGAAAAAAAATTCCTGTTGTGGAAGCTGTAGCGTGTCACAGTGTGCCTCACAGTATACACTTCGCTCCACACTTTTTTTTTTTTGCTTGCAAATGTACATTGCAATGACTCGTTGGTCTGGTATGAAGCCTCAGGCTTCTGCTACTCTGAACAGCAGGCAAAAGTCTGGGCCAGTGCTCCTGCACTCATGCTGTTACCATTTCCCATGACCAGGGTTAGCTCTACTGTGCTGCCCAGGTGAGGTTCAGGGCCCACCCTCCTGTGGGCTGCAGCAGATGCCAGCTCTTCTGCTCTTGTGATCCAGGGACAACTCTTCTGTCTGTTGCAGGTGGTGAGGGTCAAGAGCAGGAGAGGGTCTCTCTCTCTTGCCTATGCTGCTGCTGCATGGCAGACAAGTTGTAGGGCCAGCTCTCCCATGCTCACACCCTTGATTTTAACTCACCCAACACCCTAGTGGAGGCCTAGTGCAGGGCCTGCTTGCCTGAGTGTTGCAGCAAGTGAAGAGTAGGGACAGCTCTTCTGCTCTCAGCATGTCATTGGCAAGGGCAAAAGGGAGGGGAGGAGACCTCCCATCACCAATGCCACCAGACAACAGGCAAGAGGCAGAGCCAGCTCTTTCATGCTCATCTTCCGCTCACCTGAAACAGCCACATCCAGGGCCAGCTATAATATGCTGCCCAGGTGAAGTATAGGGGCTGCTTTTCTGAGTTCCACAGTAAGATAGGGGTGAAGCCAGCTCTTCTGCTCTGAGGACATGGGGCCAGCTCTCCTGCCTGCCATAGTTGGCAAAGGGAGAGAGGGCATCTCTTTCTCATTGATGTCAAGGCATTACAGACAAGTGGCAGGGCCAATTCACCCACACTCATACCCTTAGGGCTGGCTTATCCATGTCCCTACCACCAGGGTCAGCTAGACTATGCTGCCCAGGCATAGTGAAAGGCCCCACTCTCTTGAGTATTACAACTGGTGAGGAGAAGGACCAGCTCTCCTACTCTCATGACCTCAGGGCCACGTCACCCACCTGATACAGGTAGTGAGGGGTGAGGGGCAAGGGAAAAGGGGTAAAGGGGGGAAGGAGGGTATTTCTCCCTCATCCATGCCACTGCACAGGAGGTGAGTGGCAGGGCCAGCTCTTCCATGTTTATACTCTCACGGCAGGCTCACCCACAACTCCCTCATTGTGTTGGGCCACTCTCCTGAGTCTTGCAGCTGGCTAGAGGCAGAGTCAACTCTCCTGCTATCCTGCCCCCAGGGCAAGCTCTTCCAGGATGTTCAGGTGAGGGGTGGGGCCAGTTCTGCACAGTCTTCACACAGCAACATGTTCCTGGGCAGCAGCCCAGAGCAAGGATGCCCTCCTGGCCTTTGGTTGTAACAGACCACTGTTGCCGCAGGAATATGAACCCAGACTTGACCCACAGTGACAGCACAGGCCAGGACCCCACCATGGTCCCAAGTGACAATGCTAGCTATTCCCATCAGGCTGTTCCTTACTACCTTCCAGTCTTCAGCTCTGCCTCTCTTCTTTGTGCCCACATCCTTCAGTTTCTCTTTTCCTTCAAATTCTCCACCACTTACTTGCTCCTCTTAGTGTTTCCTGGGGTCCCTGAGTATTTGGGGCCACCACAGGTGTGGTCTCAGGAATACTAAGACCTGTTACACCGGGCAGGGGTCATCTTGGGCATAGTTTGTCCCCACAGGACTGTGCTGCACTGAACTGGTGGTCATCTCAGGTTTGTTGCCTGTCTAGGCCCCCTGGCACCATATCAGTGGTTGTCTCAGGCTCGCTTTTTTCAGGGAATGTTAGGCTACTGATCATTCAGATGTTCACAGGTCAGAACACTGAGCATAGACACAGCCTCTCTCTTCTGCCACCTACTGACACACATGTGCTACAGCAGTCACACCTGCAACACCTCTAGGGCCCTTGTCTTTTTTGTTTTTGTTTTTTTAAATTTTTTCTTTTATTGGATATTTTCTTTATTTACATTTCAAATGCTATCCCCTTTCCAGGTCTCCCCTCCAGAAACCGCCTATCCCATCCCTTTCCCCTTGCCTCTATGAGGGTGCTCCCCCACCCACCCACTCCGGCCTTCCCTCCCTGGCATTTCTCTACACTGGGGCATTGAACCCCCACAGGACCAACTCTGGCTGTCCTGGAACTCACTCAGTAGACCAGGCTGGATTAGCCACAAAGACTCACCTTCTTCTGTCACCTGAGTGCTGGGATTAAAGGCATGCACCACCACCACCCTACTTAGTGCTCACATTGTCTTATAATATCATATTTTATCTTATAGATATGTCCTGGTTTTGCTTTAAAAACTCCTCTAAAGTACACTGGCAAGGCAATGAGAAAACTACAGACATAATGAAAATACTGGCAAAAGATATTTCTGATAAAGAACTGCTATACATTGTACAAAATAAAAGTCTAAAAGTCAACACTATGAAAATTAAAACTCCATTGATTGAGGTCAGTAGGGGACTGGGATTAAAGCAGTAAGAAACACACACATTTGCAGCCAATAGGTGTCAAATCATATACTGGAGCAATGATAGACTTAAATGATGCTAGTAAAACATGATAGGCACGTACAGAAGACTGAAATTTGGCCCCATCCTTCACTGTATAAAAACACACTGAAAATGACTCAAAGGCCTTAATGTGACACCCACAAGTCTGAAAGCACTAAAGGAAGCATGGAGGAAATACTTCAGGGTGTGGCATATTTAAGACATTTCTGTGAAGCTTTTCAAAATCTCAGTTTTTAAAAATCAAAAATTGCCTCAACCATATGGCTATGTAAGTAAGACCTGAACAATGTCATACCAATAGACACGGTAAGGCAGAAGGGAGAAATTTCACACACAATAATAAAGACAAAAAGACCATGAATTTGAGAGGGAGAGCGGGGTGACATGAAAGGGGCTGGAGGAAGGAGGGGTAATGTAATTATATTCTACTTTTAAAAGATTGCAAAACCAAGAAAGTATTTATCTAGAAACCAGGAAGTGAGCTGCCACCAAACAGCCAATCTGCTGGCAGCTTGATCTTGTACTACTGTAAGAAATGAAAGTTTCGTTTATTAAAATAATCCCACAAAAATTGAAAAAATGGGATTATTTAAAACTAAAATGCTTCTGTATGGCAAGGGAAATAGTCAACAAAATAATGAGAAAATAAACAAGGTAAGAGGAAACACTTGGTAGCTAGTCCTCTTATAGATGTTGAATATTTAAAAATATAAATGAATAAGATGAGTCACCAGGTAAAGGTGCTTATAGCGTAAACCTAATGATCTGAATTTGATCTCCAAAACTGAAGTAGAGGTGGAAGGAAAGAATTGACTCCAGAAAGTTGTCTTCTTACTTCCATACAAATCTGTGACACGTGCCTCCTCCACTACACACACACACACACACACACACACACACACACACACACAATGATAACTGAAAGATCACTTAACAGTAAAAACTCCAAATAATCCCATCAGGAACTGAACAAATGATGTAAACAAACACCTCTCAAACACTAAAAGCCACTTTGAATTAGAAAGTTACAAAAATAGGCTAACGTTGGGGACACTATACTAGAAAAGATATTCAGAGAGCACATAAACAAAAATGTTCAATATTATGTCATTAGATAAGTGTAAATTGAAGTGAAAGACCACTTCACACAGACGAGAATAGCAAAATCCAAAACAATGACAACATTAGGTACTGGCAAGAATGTGGAATGTGGAACAAAATGAGTTGTTTTTCACTCTTTGTTGCAATGTAAAATGGCCTAGCCAAAGGGATTCTTGAGTTGCTATAATGTTTACTGGAAAGAATATATGAATGTCCACTCAGATAAAACGGTCAGGAGCATGTTGCTAAAACTTCGCAGATAGAAAAGTTTTATCAAACATCTGTAATCCAGGCTTCAATTTACTCATTTTCTAAATGAATTTGTTTTTTCTAGTCAAAACGGTCAGAAAGTATTCTACAATGTTTTAACTACATTGTGTGTGTGTGTGTGTGTGTGTGTGTATGTGTGTGTGTGTGTGTGTACAAATGTGCCACAGCATGTATGGGAGGTTAAAGAACAATTTGCACGTATTGGTTACTTCCACCATTTGGTCCTACAGATGGAACTGAAACTTAGGCCATCAGGGTTGGTGGCCAGCAACTTTACATACTAAGCCACCCTACCAATCCTAGACAATGCTTTTTAACAGATATTCTTCAACCAGTTGCTGTTGGTTTCTACCATGGAAAATAAACGCCATTTTCACACTTTTCTTGATTAAATTCAATGTTTAAAAAACTATGATGGTAGTGATTCAGCATGGCACATTTTCATAGGGCTTAAGACACGTAATAAAGTACAGAGACAGACAGATGGACAAACCTTCACTCACATGCTTGTTAGAAACAAATCTTAAGGAAAAATTCTTATTACGTGGGATACAATATAATTTTTAAAATTCAATTCTATTCAGCTGAAATATTAGTTGCCATGTACAGAATGAAGTTTATAAATGTAGTTTTCTGAAAATTACATTTATAAATATATGATAAAAGATACTCAGAAATTAGGATAGCACTTAGTGTAGTGGTGCATGCCTATAATACAGCACGGGGGAAGGTTGGATGCAATATTGGCAGTTCAAGGCCAGCCTGTGTAACAGGGACCCTGCATCAATAAAAATTAAAAATAAAGTAAAAATAACCACAGATAAAAGGAAGTTAGGTTAGGATGTAAATTCTTTCAGTATATCACAACTAAAAGAGAGAAAAATCTCATCTAAGAGTAATACAATAGGGCAGACAACAAAGGTTTTAGTTCCAGATAATTTCTTGAACATCTTTATTAATAGGCTTTTCTAACATCTCGGTAAAATTAAAGAATGGAACAAAAGCATAAAATCAAATAAATCTCGAAATCAAGAAGGCATGACACTGGTAGAAAAGACCCATGAGGACTAGATGGAAGGTATAATGTCTGGAGAAATTGATGAATGAGTTAATTACATAGGCCTGACAGATCCAGTAATCACCAAGAATGGGACAGACATACCTGCTAGAGATGTTTGTCCCAAGAACTCTGAACAAATACAAGGTTAAAAGGTGGTAGGGAAAAGAGATCATAAATAATGGGCCAGACACTTAATTTTGGAGTGGATCATTGGCAAATCCAGGTCCTTAGAAGAAACTTATTCAGAATTTTCCCTAGAGGTGAATACCACAAGCATACTCTTCCACAAATTGCAAGAATATAAATGTCTAAGAATTCATGTTAATATCAGAGACATGGAGAAGTGGAAACTTAAGTGTTCTTTGGAAAGTTGGTTGGGTGGTGTTTTGCTTGGGCAAACATGTGAAAGAATGTTTTATTAAAGTGGATACAGGTGTGAAAAACTAAGGCCGACTCAAGAAGGAACGTTTCACTGAGGCAGACAAGGAGAGAGGATGTTTTGCTAAAGCAAGCGTGGGAAAGGATACATAAGAAAAGATTCTTTGCTAAGGACATGCGTGTATTGCTCCCCCTTACATTGTGTAGTTGAGCTGCATTTGTTGGGAGTCCATAGAGAGAAACACACCAAAAAAGTTCTGGTGGTATACTGCAGTTATTTGTCACTTTCAAGGACTCGAGCTGATTGGATACACATGCTGAGGCAAGAGCCATGCTGAGGCGAGGGATGTGAAAGACACGTGATGTCTGGAGGGTATAAATAGGACTACATGGAGTGACAGAGACAGAGCTTGGCTTGCTGGTACAGCTTAGCTGTGCAACGCCTGTGGGTCTTGAACCTTCACTGACCTTTGCTTCTCTGAAAGAGGCACACCTGTGAATTTCTCCTAGTGTTCCTGTTGGTCCCTCCTGCTGACTTGAGCTGAGGCTGAGGCCTGGCTGTCTCTGCTAGGTCATGCCACCGCTGTTGCTAACCCGACTCAACCAAATTGGACTGCTGGTGTATCCCTGAGCTCTTTGCACGTGGATCAAGCTGCCACTGCTTGCTAACCTGTCAGCTGAACTGCTGATTTCCAGACAACACAGAAGGGAGTTGCTCCAAAGAACCTTTCTAAACAGGTCCACTTCCTCTGTATCCTTTCTTTTCCACTATCTCTGATGGGTGGTGGGTTACAAGGAAGGTCAAAGCATTTAAGAACCATCATTAAAATTAGGATTTGAAAAAATTAAAGTTACAACATGTTGTTGTAGGTAATGCTTGAGTATCAAATGAAAGAGAAGGTCTCAGACAGGCAACAAAACAAACTACATCTATGCTGCTTCCAAAATCTATAGGTTATTACATTAGAATCTCAGTTTCACAAGGTTGTTCCTTCTGCCCCCTATGTGTTGTTCATCAGAGAATTCCCTGATGTCATCAAAACTATACAGACAATTGCCTATGTTCATAATGCCTACCAGAATTAGATGCTAAGTCTACGGATGAAGATATCAGATGCTCTGGTTGCAAGAATTGGGTTAGATGCTTTCTTTCCTTTGCCTAGAACTTGTAGTACTTGAAGATACTATACAGGTAGCTGAGAAAGCATAGTATTAACTGTAGATGCTGTGTGCCACATTACAGGTTGATCAAGCAAGACGTGTCCACTTGCACAGTGGTGCCAGCATGTTATGGGGTAACAAATTCTGATGGTTAATTTTGATTTTCACCTTGATAGAATAACTCAGAAGGGAGTTTCAGTAAGGGATGGTCTAGAGTAGGGTGGCCTAATGGCATGCCTGTGAAGTAGTCCAGAAGAAGGTGTTGAATCCTTCTGGAGCTGGAGTTATATGTGGTTGTGCAGCTGGGACCAGAACTCATATCGTCTGCAAGAGAGTAAATGCTCTTAATTGATGAGCCATCTCTCCATCCTCTCTTCCAAAGTCTTATACATTATGGTGTCTTAGGTACTGTTTTATTGTTGTGAAGGGATACCATGACCAAGGTCATGCTTATAAAAGAAAATATTTAATTTGGGCCTTGCTTACAGTTTCAGAAGGTTAGTTCATGATTACCATGGCAGGAAGCATGGGGACAGGCAAGCTGGTATGAGGCTGAGGGCTTTGCATCCTGATCTTCAGGGAGCAGGAAATAGGAGCTGGCCTGGCATAAGCTTTTGAAACCCCAAACCCATTCACAATGACACACTTCCTCCAACAAGGCAATACCCCCCAATCCTTCCCAAACAGTTCCATCTAGTGGGAACCAAACACTCAACTGAGGGGCATTCTCATTAAACCACCACAATGGAAATGGAGAGACTATTTGATATCTCATTATATGAAGCCTACATTACACTGATAGCAAGGCCAGACAAAGATACTAATAGGAGAAGTAATCCACACTCCAGTATTCCTGGGAAGTGCTGATGCAAAAGTCCTAAGCCTAAGACAAGCAATCTTAATTTACTAGCTGCCAGTAACTAGCATATTAAAAGAAGTATGTCATGTAATCACATTTTACCCAGCATTGCAATGGTTTCTATCCCATGGATATAAATCAATGTAGCAGAGTAACTATCAGAATATAGGGAAAATATATAAACATTTCAAGAGCAGCAGAAAAAAATTGACCAAACTCAGTAATGCCTCACCATGAGAAACACATAAACATAAAAACTTGTATCTAAAGAGTCTATAGCTGAAAATTTTTCTTCAAAGATCAGGTACAAGGCAGTGATAAAAATTTTGCTGTGTACATCCAACATAGGGCTGGAATAATGATAATAATCAACATAATTACACAACAAAAAGAAATCAAAAATAAAAGCTGTTCAAATTGGAAAGTAAGGAATAAAATTATCAGGTTTTGAATATAACATGGTTTTGTATATTGAAAACTCTAAAGACTTCATAAAAACACTACTACTAATAAACAGATTCCTCAAACTTAGAGGATATAAAATCAACATTTAAAATTAGTATTGTTACTTGAGGCTAATGAGGAATGATCTAAATATAAAATGCAGACAACAACTTCTTTTATTAAGATTATTACAAATAAAAAAATTCCTAGAAGTAAAATGAACCAAAGAAGCCAAAAGAACATTAGCACACTAACAACTATCATACATTACTGAAGGAATTCAATAAGGATGAATATGAATACACAAAAATGAAAATACATCTTGTCATAGGTTGGCTGCCTTAATGTTGTTAAAATTTACATTATTTTCCACCAACATCATCATTGAATTCAAGGAACTCTCTATAACGTTTCATTGACAATTTTTCAGAAATAGAAAATATTAGAAAATTAATGTGCCTTGGTTACTTTTCTATTACTGTGAAAAATAACATGACCAAGTCAACTTATAAAAGAAAGCATTTAATTGGGCTTATGATTTCAGAAGCTTAATGTTCATTATGGTGGAGCAAAGGCATAGCAGCAGGAATATCTGAGAGATCACATTTCAATTTTTGAGTACGAGGCAGAGAAAAAGCACTGGGGATGACAGGCATCTTTGAAACATCAAAATCCACCTTCAGTGATACCTTTTATCCAATAAAGCCATGCCACCAATCCTTCCCACCCAGTTCCACCAATTGGGGACAAAATATTCAAACATAGGAACTATGAGGGCTATTCTCATTCAAAGTACCACAATATGTAATCTCAGATGAAGCTAAATAACCAAAAGAATATAAAAAGGACCAAGCTAAAGGGCACACATTTCCTTACCTCAAAACCTATTACAAAGTTATAGTACTCAAAACAGTATAATGGTGGCATAAAAGAGACATGTCAAACAATGTAATAGAATAAATACCCCCAAATAAACCCATACAACATAACAACTGACCTTCATTTCAGTAGGGATCCTAAATATACATAACAAGGAAGCTGAACACTTCAACAAAGAGTGCAGGGGCAATTTATGCATATATACAAAATAATGAATTGTACTTTTTAAATACTATGTATGATTGCTTGAAGGCTGATGAGAATGGCATCCGCCCTTATGCCTGATGGTCTGAGTTTGATCATTGGAATGGTTATTGAGAATTCCTGGAAAGAAGCTTGCTTGTAGAGACTGACGGATTAGAACACCAGCAATGTGGGAACGTTGGAATGTTGCAAGTGCTGAGGCTGATTACCTCTTCTGAGCTAACTTCAGCCTCCCGAATAGCCATCCTTGTCCTCTGTATCAGAACTAACATCTATAAACTTAACAGACCACAAGCTTCTACTACCCCCCAAACAAAGAATGTTATTAGCCGATGTTGAGGCTTATAGAACTAGCTTCCCTGTCTTACTGTACCTGCCTCTTTGATGTACTCACAATGCATTTTAAACTTGCATTGATTTATGACTTTCTTTGTTCTGTAAAACCATAAAAACTTCACAAAACAGTTTTCACTATGGAACATGGAATTTGTAGTAACTTAAATCTATGTACCTGGTACATAGTCATTCAAATTTGGCTCCAGAATAAAATAACTCCTATTCTTTTAAAGGTGAGAACTGCATTTTGGTTTTTGATTTGTTACGTGCATAGGAACCATATGGGCAAGGGAGAAAAAAAAATAATGCCTGTAAGTTTTCATCTGAGAATGGGGACTGTATCAAACTCAAAAGCTTCTATATAACAAAAGAAAGCATCTAGTCAGTAGAAGAAATATTTGCAAAGTGTATGCCTAATGAAGTGTTAATTTTGACAACATTTAAGAAATGAAACAGAGAAGTAAGAAAAGAAGAAACCTAATGAAAATGGAAAAAATCAATCAGTGTCTATCAATGGTTGGTTAAATGGATGAGCAAAATATGTCTATTTATACAGTGTATTACTTTTTAGACTTAAAAAGGATAATTCTTTAATTTGCAATTATGTGGATGAAGCTGGAGGACATTATGCATAGTGAAATAAGGCAGGCATGAGAAGAGAAATATAGCCTGATCTTCTTTGTATGTGGAATTTAAAAAAGAAGTAGAAAGTAGAATGCTGGTTATCAGGAGACAGATGGACTGAGGCTTGGTGAGATGTTGGACAAAGCAGACATATTTCATTTAAACATAGGAATAAGTTCAGGAGATCCATAACAGCACATTGTGACTCTACTTATTGATATACTCAATGATTGCTACGAGAATAGATTGCAGTGGTCTCACCACTCAATGGACATATAAAGTTATGAATATATTAATGGGCTTATTTAGCCATTCTACAATGTATAATAGGTACAGTAAAATATAACCTGTAAGTCATGAAAGCATACCAATTTTATTTGTCAGCTAGAATAAGTACAGATAAAAAATGAAGAAAATTGTTGTAAGTTGAGTCAGAGACTGGAAAGATATTCTTCTCTTTCTTAAAATTCTTCTCCCCTTAAAAACAATGGCTCCTGAGTTTAGATTTTGTATTGGGCTCTGCAATGTAGATGGCCCTCATTAGGTGTTCTGAAGAGAGGAGGTAATGTTTGGAATGCCTCAGGGGACTAGAAATTGAAGCAGGTAATAGGATTTCCTATCAGTGTTCATGAGTGTGGACTGGAATGAATTTACGTTGCTGTGTGTCATCTGTCTAGAAGCCTTCAGTATTAATTTACCCATTACTGGTGTTTTCAGAACAAGTGAGAAAGAAATGCATTGCCAAAGTCAAGGAAGCAGCCTTTATATGCTTAATGAGCCTTTTCAAGGACAGGCCAATAAGCAATGAATCTTTGAAATCATTGACCCTAGGACCAAAAGAAGAAGTTTTGAAATTTCTGCACCAATCATGTAGCAAACATTTGCCATTCAGCCTTTCAAGCCTACTTTGTGCTTTCATTGTTTCTGTGCCAAATGTCCCCAATTGTAGGGAAATGGAGGATGTCAATGATGTATGCATTTTCCTCTCTCTCATATATATATATATATATATATATATATATATATATATATATATATACAATTTCAGTGATTTCAGATTAGGTGTAATAAAAAACAAAAACAACATTTTGCAGTAAATTTTAGTCCTTTTCCCCAATGATCAAGGGAATAATTCTGTTTTCTGAAAAACAGAATGATTTCTCTTGGTCCAAAACCTCAGTGACTCATAAACTTTAGACATATATTTGTCTTTTAATCTTAAGCTGTAAAGCTCCACTAATACCAGGACTAGCTTTTCTTGCTTGACTGAAGCAGTAGAACTTTGAAAGGAGGTAAATATAAACATTAATTTGTGTCTTTGAAAGCTAACATCTGCCTTTGCTTTTTGTTTGAGGGCATATTGGTTTTAATATATCCGTAGTCTCTTTAGTTGGAGAAGATAGGAACATAAAAATGCAATTTCTCAGTGATGTTACTCTGAACTATTTTATTATGTAGTTAACAGTTTGGCCAGCAATGTGCCCAGTGACTTGCTTGAGTTCCTGTGCACACATGCCCTTTTCTTGCTTTTCTACGGAGGCATTAGTTTCCAAGACTGGAAACCAAAAACTATCAAATAGGAAATGTTTAGTGCCTCTGAGAAGTGATTTTTCTTGCCTCACTTGAGTTGTTAAAGAATAATCCTACATCTAAAACTTCTGACCTTTTCCAAGGAGAGCAGTAGTTGAAGAGACAGATCAGCCAATGATTCTATGCTCTAAGCTCCTCTCTGCATCAAGTATGCAATTCATGGGTAACTTTGTACTTTGAATCTTTGCTTCTCATCTCTTGTCAACTGAATCTCACTCATTTCTTCTGATTCAGGACAATTGAGTGGTGTTGCAATGCAAGCTGATTTAATGGGAAGGATACTTGACTCTAGTTTTTTCCCCTCCTACTTATTGCCATGCTCATGTGATTGTACCTCTGAATTGTTTCTAAAACTACTCTTATTTATAAGTTCCAGCATCAGAGGAGATGGTCACTCTGCTATTCTTGTCTGATAACCTTGGGCCACATTCTTAGGACTGAAGACTTGTTACTGCCTACTGCACTTTTCTTTGTGCTGCCTGCCAACTTGATCTGAATACTGTGTTCTCTGAGGTTATACTGTGTACACTTGTCAAGAAGCAGGGTTTTTTTCATTTTTAAAACTTAATCCCTCATTTTGTCAACAACTTGATTCTACCATGCAGGGCTCATTGTATTTCCTTGGAGATCATTCCTTCTTTATTTCTTTCTTTCTGGCAAGGTCTATTCCTTCGACTCAACTATTTCCTTCTCAGAAGCTGAAGCACACACATGGATCCCTGTTTTGTTTCATGTTTTAGCTCCTGTGTCTATGACAGAAAATATCATGGAAGAATGTTCTCAAAGTATGTATCCAGAAACTTGGCACATGTAGGGTGTAGGAAAACCTGCTCATGGTGAATAGGTTTATAAGGAAAATCAAGATGAGAGTCAGTGGTAAAGGTCAGGAGAAGAAATTTCACAAGTTTAGTGGTAGAAGAGTTAAAGCATTGGAAAAAGTTCAGTTCAGTTGGAGATCAACAGAAAACACAATTAGGGTAAAAGAAAAGGGAGAATTTGTTATAAATAGTAATCTTATGGAATTCAAGGGGGTAAATGCAGCTCTTATTTGTGAAGGACTCTAGCCACCTCTCATGATCCCTTTTATGTAAGATTATATTTAATTTTTTAAAAAAAATCTTTATAATCTAAATAACATTAAATATAAAATTAATTTGATTCACTGTGATATTTACTTATGTATGTATGTTCTTAATTCCATGAGCATACATGATTGACACAAGGTATACCTACATACAGAAATATAACAACCAATTCCATTTATTTATATATATGATATGTGTTAACACTTCAGGCAAAAGTTCATTATGAATAGAAATTTCATTGAGCTTTCTGAATTATTCTGCAAAATAGAAACAGAAAGAACATTGCTCAATTCATTTTACAAAGCCATAGTTACTCGGATACCCAAACCACATAAAGACCCAACAGATAAAGAGAATAACAGACCAACTTCCCTTATGAACACACATGCAAAAATACTCAATAAAAGACTTGCAAACTGAATCCAAGAAAACATCAAAAATGTCTTCCTCTGTGATCAAATAGGCTTCATTTCAGAAATGCAGGGATATTCAACATACGTAAATCAGTAAATGTAATCCATGATATAAACAAACTGAAAGACAAAAACTACATGATCATTTCATTAGATGCTGAAAAAGCCTTTGACAAAACCCAACATACATTTATGGTAAAAGACTTGGAGAGGTTAGGGATGCAAGAAGCATACATACTTCAGCATAGTAAAATCAGTTTCCAGCAAACCCATGGACAACAACAAATTAAATGGAGAGAAACTCAAAGCAATTCCACAAAACAAAGTTGTCTACCCTCTCCATATCTATTCAATATAATGTTTGAAGTGCTATCTAAAACAATAAGCAGTAAGTCAACTAAAGGAGATCAAGGGGATAGAATATGGAAAAGAAGAAGTCAAAGTATCTTTAGTTGTAGACACGATGATAGTATACATAAGTGACTTAAAAATCCCACCAGGAAACTCCTAAACTGACAAACACTCTCAACTCCTACAGCTGATAAACACTTGCAGCAAAGTAGCTGGACACAAAATTAACACATAAAAGTAAGTAGTCTTCCTATGTACAAATGACAAATGGACTGAGAAAGAAATTGGGGAAACAACACCTTTCACAATAGCCTAAAATAACATAAAATATCAAATCATTGAAGAAATAAATTGAAGATATAAGACAATTGGAAGTTTTCCTATGCTTGTGGATTGGTAGGATTAACATACTAAAACTGGCTAGCTTACCAAAAGCAATATACAGTTTTAGTGCAATAATCATCAAAATTCCAACACAATTCACAGGTTTCGAAAGGGCCATTATTAACTTCATATGAAAAATAACAAGATAGCTAACACAATCCTAAATAATTATAGAACTGATGAAGTTTTCATATCTCCAATTTCGAGTTGTACTATAAAGCTATATAATACAACAGCATGGTATCAGCACAAAAGCAGACAGGTTGATTAATGGAATTTAAGTGAAGTTCCACACATAAATCTACACACAAATGGACATTTGGATTTTGATAAAAATTCCAGAAACACAATAGAAAATAAGACAGTATCTTCAAACAATGGAGCCAGTCTAGCTGGATGTCTGCATGTAGAAGAATGCAAATATAGATCCATATGTATATCACACTGCACAAAACTCAAGTCCAAGTGAATCAAAACCTCAACATTAAACCGTATACACTGAACCTGATAGAAGAGAAAGTGAAGAACAGCCTTGAACTCATTGGTGGCATAGGAGAAGACTTTCTGAACAGAACACCATTAGTACAAGCAGTTATTAAATCAACAGTTAATAAGTAGAACTCAATTTTGTAAAATTGAGAAGCTTTTGCAGTTGGACAAAGGAAACTGCCTACAAAGTGAGACAAGTTTTTTTCTCAACTATACAAGTGATGGAAGGCTAATTTCCAAAATAGATAAAGAACACAACAAAATGGATATTAAGAAAACAAGTAATCCGATTAAAATGGAGTACAGATATAAACAGAGAATTCTCAGTAGAGTAAACTGAGAAACAAAGAAATGTTCAACATCATTTGTCATTAGGAAATTTGAATTCAAACTACTTTGAGGCTTCATCTTACACCTGTCACAATGGCTAAGATCAATAAAGCCAGTGACAGCCCATGCAAGAGAGAACGTGGGGCAAGGAGAACATTAATCCATTGTTGGTGTGAGTGCAAACTTGGACAGCCATTATGAAAATCAGTATGACAGTTCATGAGGAAGATGGGAATCAATCTACCTCAAGATCCAGTTGTACCATTCTTAGGTATAGACCCAAAGGATGTTCCATTCTTCCACAAAGACAGTTATTCAACCATGTTCTTTACTGCTCTATTCATAATAATCAGAAATTGTAAACAACTTGAATGTCCCGTAAACAAAGAATGGATAAAGAAAATATGGTGTATGCACACAATTGAATATTACTTAACTGAAGTGGAAACATAAAGGTTCTTTGGAAAATCAGTTGTATTGGATGGTGTTTTGTTTGAGCAAACATGTAAAGGAGTGTTTTTCTGAAATAGACACAGGTGAAAGGCTAAGGCAGACTCATGAAGGAACATTTCACTGAAGCAGACACAGGAGAGAGGATGCTCTGCTAAAGCAACCATGTGAAAGGACACGTGATGAAAGATTTCTTCGATAGTAACACGCATGCATTGGTCTGCCTTCATTGCATAGTTGAGCTCCATTTGTTGGAATTCCATAGAGAGAAGCGTGCCAAACAATCTTCTGGTGGTGTGCTGCAGTTTCTTGCAGCTTCCTCAAACTTGTGCTGATGGGAAGAGTGATGTCAGCAGAGACAGATGCACATTCTGAGGCAAGACACATGCTGAGAAAAGACTTATGGAGGATACACAATACTTGGTCTGGCATCTTCACTGATCTTTGACTAGCTGAGAGAGTCATACTCAGAGAACTTCTCTTGGACTTTCTGCTGGTTCCTCCTGCTGACTTATGCTGATTCAGCTGAGGCCTGGCTGTCTCTGCTAGATTGTGGCATCACTGCTGTTAACCTAACACTACTGAACTGGACTGCTGGTATTTCTGTGAAGTGTTTGTGAATGGATCAAGCTGCTGCTGCTAACCTGTAAACTGAACTGCTGATTTCCAGACAACACAGACTGGAGTTGCTCCAAAGAACTATTTTTTCAATTATTTTATTTTATTAATTGATTATTTTATTTATTTACATTTCAAATGTTGTCTCCCTTCCTGGTCTCCCTTCCAACCCCCCCCATTCCATCCCCTCTTCTCTTTGCCTCTAAAAGGGTGCTCCCTTACCCATTCACTCACTCCCACTTCATCTCACTCCTCTAGCATCTTCCTATGCTGGGGCAAAGAGCCTCCACAGGACTAAGGGCATCCCCTTCCATTGATGCCAGGTAAAGCAATCCTCTGCTAGATATGTGGTGGGAGCTATGGACCCACCCATGTATGTCTTTGATTGGTGATTTAGTTCCTGGGAGCTCTGAGGGGTCTGGTTAGTTGATATTGTTGTTCTTCCTATGGGGTTGTAATCCCTTTCAGCTCCTTCAGTCCTTCCCCTAGTTCTTCCGTTTGGATCCCCGAGGCTTAGTCCTACGGTTGGCTGTGAGTATCTCCATCTGTATTAGTTAGATGCTGGTGGAGTCTCTCAGAGGACAGCCGTACTAGGCTCCTGTCAGCAAGCACTTCTTGGCATCAGCAACAGTGTTGGGGATGGGGATTAGTGTCTGTGGATGGGATGGATCCCAAGGTGGGGCAGTCTCTGGATGGCCTTTCCTTCAGTCTCTGCTCCAATTTTTGTCCCTACATTTCCTTTAGACAGGAAAATTTCTGGGTTAAAAGTTCTGAGATGGGTAGGTGGCCTCATCCCTCATCTGGGGGCCATGTTTATCTACTAGAGGAGGTCTCTTCAGGTTCTATTTACCCTGTGTTGGGTATTTCAGCTACTGTCATCCCAATTGGGTCCTGGGAGCCTCTCACTTTCCTGGCATCTGGGACATTCTAGTGGTCCCCCCATTCTCCACCTCCTACTACTACATATTTCTATGCATTCTTCTGAACTTCTCTCCCATCTCTTCTTATACCTGACATCCTGTCCCCCCTTTTCCCCTCCCTCGCCCTCCCCTATCCCTCCCCTATCCCTCACTCCCTCTCTTCTGTGATTATTTTGCTGAGGAGGCATTTCTAAAAGGGTCCACAGCCCCCGGATCCTTTCTTCCCCACTCCCTCTGGTGGGTGGTGGGCTACAAGGGAGGTTAAAGCATTTAAGAACCATCATTAAAAATAAGGTTTGAAAAAATTAAAGTTACCTTCAATCATGAAAAATATGATATAACATTCATGGGCAAATGAATGATCTAGAAAAAAAATCATTTCAAGTGAGATATCCCAACCCAGAAAGACAAATATGCGATGTATTCACTTCTATGTGGATATTAGCTCATGTTCTTAAGTTCCCCTTATATTCTAAATTTCAAATCTTTGTCAGAGGTACTAACTGCAAATATTTTCTTTCATTCTGTAAGGTGTCGTTCATTCTTTTGCTTCTCTTGCTGTGTATAAATGACTTAGTATGAGATAATCACAGTTTTCTATTATTTTATTTCTGTGGTCTGTGATTGGGTGTTCTTAGGGTTCTTACCAACGTCTTGAATTACTTCCTTTAGGTTTCTTGTAGCCATTTCATTTGTTTCTGTTTGTAAATATAATTCCTTCTCTGGACAGGATGTTTTATCTCTTAAGATGAAACAACACACGACCATTAAAACAAAATAGAGATGTGAGATCTTATTATTCCCTGATATCTCTCATGCCTTACCACTTCCTTTTTAATACTTCTACCTTTGTAAATTCAACTCCCGTCTATAGGTGCTTACAGTTTCCGTTGTTTTATGTTGTGTACCAATTTCCTTTGAGACAAACCTGTTCTTCTGGGAGGGAAACCCCCAAGACAATGTTCTAATGGGAATTGAAACATTTTATCTTCCAGGAAGCTCATTAAGCTCTGAAAGTAAGTCACTCAAGATCTTCAGGAAATCCACAAAACCAGCGTCACTAGATCCATTCCTCCCCAAGCATGCATAAGCAGAATGAAGGACTGAAGAGAGACACTTTCAGACAAGCCAAAATCCCTGGAAGAGACAGATACCAGCTAAGCTGTCTATAAAAGACTCTCTTTAACCAGTTGAGCTGTCTACAGATTCCGCAGTGGGCTCCAGGTTTCCAGCTTTCAGGAGCAGTCACCCATGCTTGGTGATAGAACTAGCTGTTTTTGAGCCATTTTTGCTCCTCTAAGTAATTCTAATAGAATCCACTCATTCACCAAGTCGATCTTTCATTCCCTTGTATGGGGAGAATAGATGTTTGTTCATGTCTTCCCTGAATACTATCACAAGATACTTTTGAGTTTCTAAAATTATGCTGTTTGCAAATGTACCTTTTATCATCTAATACCTTCTGTGTATGGACTGCATGGTATCCAAAACAAATTGTCTTTTTATTCTTGTAGTTTCAGTACCTAGGATTACGTGTATCACATACTAAGGACTCAATAAACACTTGCTAAATCACTTTAGAAAAGGCAGAAATTTGAGCACTGAGAATCAAACATCAGGAGAGTGACTCAACATTATAGAGGAAAAAAAAAGAATAGCAAATAGTAAGTTATATTAGCCTACAGGTTTTGCACTCTCTCTCTCTCTCTCTCTCTCTCTCTCTCTCTCTCTCTCTCTCTGTATGTGTGTGTGTGTAAACTTACTCTTTGTTTAGCACTACCAAGAATTCCTCTTAAATCACTGAGTATCCTCACAAACACTACAACATATATGTTTCTATGTTCATCATTTGCAGTTTGAAGGGAAGGTGTCATGAAAATTATAAGTGGCTTGCCAAAGTTCAAACAACTGGTAAAAGAGGAAAGCATGATTGCAGATACAGACCTAGGTAGCCAGAATATGCACAGAGTAAACTTACAGGCACTGCCTTTATTGGTTGCACAGCAACATAGGCAAACAGAACTGTTCTCGAAGGGAAATTTACCTCCATGTATTCTCCAGTTAGAGTTACCTTTCAAGCCTCAATGTGAATCTTAATCTTAAGGTTGGACTAAGTAAGCATGCTCAAGGGAAAGTGGATTGTGAGAAGTGAGAGACAAGCTGTTCTGTAGACAAATAAGGAAGATTTCAATACGCATTTCATCAACTTTTGGAAGACTGAATGAGCTCAAGGGAAGAAATGTGAAGGTAGATTTCATTTTATTGTCTTTAATTTGTGTTCTTCCAGAAGGAAGTAAACCGTACTGAGACTTTAATGCTGGAGATAATCACACTGAAGCATTTCTTCCTAGTTTGCCTGAAAATAGGGTAATATTAAATTCTCACATTGATAAACATTGGACCAACTTGTGAAAAACATACAGAATCATCCTTTAAGGGAAAGAAATGTTGAATCCTTTCTCTTTCTTTCTTTCTTTCTTTCTTTCTTTCTTTCTTTCTTTCTTTCACAGTGTGTGTCATTTGCCACAAGATGGCAGCTAAGCAACTGGCATTTTAGTCTGGCAAAGGTATTGTGCAGAAACACCATCTCTCTTTAATGAACTGGAAATTGAAATAGAAAACACACTTCAAATAATACACAAATTTATAAAATCCATGGCACATAACCTCACTACCAAATATATACACTGGCAAAATTTTTCTATGTTCATAAAACTTTAGCAATACTGAGAGGAGGGTATTGATTGTGAGCCAAGAAAAGTCCCAAGGATGTCTTCTTAATGTCGAAGTAAACAATTATAGCACAAGATACATAAAACCATGTCAGTGTCTTGAGGGAAACATGCTACATCATAGCTAATTAATGATCCGAGCAATGATGTTCAATGTGAATGTCAAATCAGTGATTCAGAAAATTGCACTAATCATTAAGAGAGCCAAGTTTTCAGAAGAAAGCCAGTTTTGAAATATCAGACACAAATCTTTATAGTTTAGGCTCAGGCTTCTATGAGAAATCTTTTCTGTCCTGAATTTCCATTAGAATTAGTACCCAAACCAGTGATTTGGGGACTTAATCATACCTGGACCTATCACATAAATTTTTAGTGATTTATTTTAAAAATTACAGCGTATGATTTAAAACCATACCTTCCTTCCTTCCTCCCCTTCTTTTGCTTTCTCCTCCTACTTCTCCTCTTCCTTCTCCCCTGCCTCCATCTCTTCCTCGCTCCTCTGCTAATCATGTAATTTTCATAGCACAGTGTTGCCACAGCATGTGTATAATAACATGGATGATATGTTAGTAGTTAAGGGTGGACACTGTAGCTACTCAATGGTCATTTATATCATCTTTCTCTTACTTGATAAAAATTTTAACTGTCCTCTGAGAGGCTTCATCCAGCAACTGATGGAAACTCATGCAGAGACCCACAGCCAAACATTAAGTAGATCTTGGGGAATCCTGAGTCAGAGGGGTCAAGGAGGGATTGAGTGAGCCAGAGGGGTCAAGGACATCACAAGAAAACCTACAGAATCAACTAATGCCTAGATCAGCTGATATCCATGGGAGGCTTCCCCTTCTCTTAGAAGAAACGGAGGGGAATGGAGAAGGTGAGGTGAGAGGGGGGAACTGGGAGGAAAAAATAGAGAAGCTTTAATCAGGATGATAGTAATAAAGTAATGAAATAAAAAAGATTTTAAAAACTTTGAGCTTAATCTCCTGAACTATGATGATTAATACTCAGTGTAAGGAAACACTTGAAACAGCGTCTACTGTGAGTTCAAGTCTTTATTAGTCATGGTTTATCAGTGACTCATATGCTAGAAGAAACCCTGATACCAGAGAACTAGGCTGCTTCCTGCACTGTCTTCTAGGCTTCCTCTTGGGAGAATGAGTTCACCAAGTACCGAGAAGTCAACTCCACTAGCAAGCCCTGTGGCCACAATTTTAATGAATGACATTTTGTCAAGTGTAAGAAAAAGTTTCGTTATGAGTATGAGAAAATCCTACAGCCTGTTCTACAGGGAGCAGTTTCTGTTGTCATACTTCTTGGCAGAGACTTTTCTTTTTAAAATTTCCATACTGGGATTTATAAGTCTGGTGCCCTATCATGTCCTGGTATCAAGAACCTGGCTGTCTAAGTGTGAGGTATGATGTGATCTAGTCACTTCTGCTGGGTATTGTCTTTCTGCTGTGTCCTCTTCCAGATATTTCATGTCCCAGGAAGAGAAGAGGGTGTGGTTGGGAAGGAGTTAAGAGCATGCATCTCATGATATGTCAAATCAGTATGTTGTTTATTTAAAAAAGAATCACATGAGAAAATGCAAGTTCCGGAAAAGTATTTGGCTATTTGTGCTTCCACGAAGAAAGCCATAAAGAATCGCTTAGGAGGGATGTCCTTCAACATACCAAGGCCAGAAAATAGCCTTGGCTCACCTGATTCTGGTAATTGGACCTGCAATAAATGTGAATAAACAAGCTCTGAGATAACCCTTATCTACCAGAGGCTTTTACTTCCCTCCCCATATAATATCTCCTAGTAACATCCCTAGAGTTATTATCCTAGTCCACACATGCATTTGTCCCACCATTCTCTCACAAATGTAGTATTTGCTTAAAAGTATGTGTATTATGCTTTATTTCTTTGGGTTTGACTTTCAATAGTTGTCCTGGTATACATGTACATTTAATATTTTCTCTTTTTCTCTTGGTAACCATCTCTTTTGTAAGTTGGGTTTCTTGATCTAGTCAAAAGGCATACATACAAAGAGACTTATTTCCATGCCCTTAAATAGCATTGGGAGTGATTAAGATTAATTGAAATGTATTGTGTATTATGCATTATGGAAGGTACTTTCATGTTCAGCATCGTATATAATCATCAGGATTACTAATTAAATGTGACTACTAAGGAATCTAGGATTTAAGAGATATATAACTTCTTACTGTTTTATCATATAACATCATCTCATACTGTATATTGTATGATAGTGGAATGAGTATTTTAATCCAAGTCTTTCACTAAGACACATGTAATTCTTCTTAAATACCTGCCTTAGTAAGCTTTCTGCTGTTGTAATAAGTACCTAAGAGAAATCTGCTTACATCAGGAAGGGTTTATTTTTGCATAGTTCTTTCTGTCCGTGATCACCTGGCCTCATTGCTTTGGATTTGTAAAGACACAGTATTACCATGGGGGGGTGTATGGCAAGTGTACAGCAGGAGGCTGCTCACCTTATGGAGGCTGGGTAACAAAGAGAGCCATGAAAGTGTGGCAATGTGTTCTTCAAGAGTACTTCCTCACTGTATTAGTCATGGTTCCCTAGACTCACAGAACCTATGGGTAGTCTCTATATCGTAAGGGAGTTTGTTAATGACTTACAGTCTGTAGTTCAACTCCCCAACAATGGTCAGCAGCAGTGGTGAATAAAAGTCCGAGGATCAAGCAGTTGCTCAGTCCCACAAGGCACGCAGGTGAAGAAGAGCAAATCTTCCTTCTTCCAATGTCCTTATGTAAGTCTCCAGCAGCAGGTGTGGCCCAGATTAAAGGTGTGTGTACCACCACACCTGGATCTGGGACTTGCTTTGTCCCAGGCTGACCTTGAACTCAGAGACCTTTTTGCCTCAATCTCCTGGGATTAACAATGTGTACTACTTTGCCTGGGCCTAAGCTTTTCATGGCCACTTTGCCTCAAGATAGTGAGGAATCCACTATCCAGAGTTGGAAACTTGTGTCTTCCAGACTCGAGATCTGGATCACAGGTAAGCCTTCTAATTCTGGGTTGTAGTTCACTCCAGATATAGTCAAGTTGACAATCAGGACTAGCCACTACACTCATTGACCTAATCTTCTTCCACCAGGTCCCATATCTTAAAAGTTCTACTACCTTCTACTAACAGTAAAAATTGTGATTAAGCTTTTAACACAGCAATTTCTTGAGGACATATCAGATCCAAACTACAGCAACACATATATTAACTTAGAAGAGATCAGTGGTTCCACTCTGCTCTAGTAAAACATGCCAGTGATTCTGATTTTACTTCAAAACAATGTAGACATTAAGGAAATGTTTCTTAGAAGCTAATCTTGCTGGTTTGTGAGAAATGCCTCCTGATCACTATTAATACAACTATACACACTGTAGTAAGATTTGTGTATCGTTTTCAGGTATTGATTTTTGATTTTTTATTTCTGGAACTATCATACTGGCTTCTTAGCTACAATGTTTTTTGTTTTTCTTTCTGGAGCTCTTGTCATGCTGTTTCTAAGCTGGCACACACATTACAAATGGGTTATCTTTAACATCTTCAATGGTTCTTCCTCGTTTTTTGTGGTCCTACTTGCAAAAAAAAAAAAGTAGATAAATCCCCACCAATAGACAACACATCAATCTCGCATAGGAAATTACTTCTGCCTTCTTACTGTTCTCTTTGAATTTTCCTGTTTCTATAGAAGAAATTAGATATATAAACATTAGGATAGCCAGATATAGCAAATAAAAATACATATATGTCCCAAATACTGCATGATGACTCACTCACATTGGTGCTCATTATTCATCTGAAATTCATCTTTGATTAGGAATGCTGTTTTTATAGCATCCTAAACTTCTAAATTCATCATAATGTAGTTTTCTGCTCTTCTTTCCTCGACTTCCTTCCTCTGTAGTCTCCTCACTTAAACCTGACATCCCCAGGGCCTCACACACTGATACTCAATGTTGAAAGGAAAAAAATACTTTGTATGTTAGAGTTTCATTCTCCTTGTCTCAAGAGGAGTCCAGACTAACTGAAATATACAGAAAAACATCCAAAGAGGATTTTTCTTTATTTGCTTTTGCCCTTGAAATTCTACTCATAAATAATCAGAGTTAAAATAGTGAAACATTTCATAGATATATTTCATATTTACATACTGCTAAGTCTTCCTAAAAATGGCCCTTTCCTGAATCACGGTGGCTGCTCCTAGAATTATTTCTAAAACAGAAAACACAAAGTAATTTTAGAAATAGTTTTCTTTTTCCTTTAACGTTATAATTATACCTGAACAACTTCAACCAATAATTATGAAATTAACTTATACTTCCATTGATGAAAAGTATATTAAATAGGCATTACCTTTAATAGATATCTTGCTGAAGACCTAGAGATGAATTTCTCAGTGATGTTACACCAAGTTTTCCTCAAGACAAAATTAGCTAATCTGTACAGCATTTTGTGGTCATACAACTCTTAACAAAACTATGAATTTCAGTTCAAAATTCTAATGTAATAGTCACTCTTCAGGGTAGAATAAAAAATGTCACCTACCTAATGTCATTATCATAATCTGCTGTCATTATCATAATCTGCTATAGTTCAGATGTTTATAAAGCCATGCCTGCTTCTGTCCTTACCAATTGGAGAGAACTTCAAATAAAAAGTATTTATTTTAAAGAAAATGTTTATCTATAACACACTTACAGTTGAATTCTGGTAGCAAGTATTTTCTAGTCTACCTCAGAGGATATAAACAACCACAATGCAAAGTAGCAAGAACAGTTTCCATAACACTAATGCCCACTCACCTGTGGAAGAGAAGATGAACGAATACTGATTGACCATCTAGTCTTTGTACAGTACACTACTGGGTATATGAATGATGTATGTGACTTAAAACATATGATATCATGTTAAAAATGCACAGTACAGATAGGCAAGATACATACTGGTTATAATTTTCAGTGATATTTGCTAACATACTATGTTTGTGATATGTATTATGGTTATTTAAAAATAATATCTCACACGATTATAAGTAATATACATGAAATGTAATTTTGTTTATACTACTGCCTCTGGTACTTGTAATTATTTCTGTGTTTTAGAGAGAGGAGCAATGTATCCACTGTTCAGGTGGACCTTCTGGATCCTCTGTCCAGGTATTACATGGATGTTGAGTATGCAAGGCGTTAAGAAAGGAGAAACAAACAAAGTTAGGGACAAAACCAGCAGGGATCTAGATGTCTTCTAGCCTATATCTTTGTGGAAATGTGTCCTTCTCCAGGGATTATATACACACATTCATATTTCTTTCTTGCATTCATGTTTTCTAGGCAAAAGCCTTCAATTATCTCATGTCATGTGCAAACACAGAATGCCAAGTAAATGATAGTAAGTCAATAGAGAGGGCTAGACCCAAACTTGAGCACATTGTGGGTTGTATGTATGGCCACAACTCCATCCTAGGTGTAGTTTGTGTGTGTGTCTATCTCTCTATTTCACTTTCTGTCTCTGTCTCTGTCTCTGTCTCTGTCTCTGTGTCTCTGTGTCTTCCTCCCCCTCTCCCCCTGCTCTCTGTCTCTCTCTCTGCCCCCCCCCATGTGTGTCTCTCTCTCTGTATCTTCATAAACATGAGTGTATATAGTGGGGGGAGGAATTTAAGACATATCAGAAATATCTTTTCTTTTCTTTCCTTTTCCTTTCTTTTCTTTCTAGAAAGAGTTGAGCTTACAACTTGGGTTCTAGAAAGAACAGAAGCACCGTATACTTCTATTTGCAGTATTTTCACAGAGGACCATAACTGATTCTTAGAACAGTACATTTGAGCAGAGATTCACTGTTTTGCAGAAAGATAAAGGCTCAGGGGATAAAAATCTTACTCCAAACCACAAATTTAATAGAATGTGGCTGCTCAATGTCTTTCTTTCTGCATGAAATTCAGTATTCAGTAGTGGAACACATGTTCATCCATCTACCACTGCTGTTTTGCTCTACCTCCCAGGCCTCTCTGTTTTAACTGAACACATCTGTAATTCATATTGCTAGTGTCGGCAAGCATCCAAGCTGAGGGTAATGGTGAACAATGGAGTCCCTGTGCACTCAGAAGTCTTTTTGTTTGTGGTATTGGTGAGATACCCTCCTAGCTTTGTCCTGGATATAACTAAAGTATGTGCTTGAAACAAGGAATCTGTTCACCTTTTCCTTTTCTTGTCTGATTGTAGCAGGAGATAGTAGTAGAGACATTTTTACCTTCTCAAAACAATATCCACTGCCAACTTCCTGACCACAGACACTGGGATTTTCTTCACTTCAGTCTGGCTTTGTAGTGTGGTTCACAAAAAAGAAAAAATTGTGGCAGGTTCTTTGAATACAGAAGGTGTCTCCCCCTGCCCCAGTTTTGATAGGTAGGCTCTCTGGAAGTCCCTAACTAGGGTTCCATTAACATTAATTGTTTATTCCCTGTCTCTGAAAGTCCCCGATTTGGGTTCCTTTAACATTATTTATTCACTAGCATATCAAATACTTGGCTTTATGACCTTTTCAAACAAAATTTGTTCTGATGTTTTCTTCCTCCCTCTCTTCTCCCACTCCCTCCTTGACCCTCTTATTCTCAGTCCCCCCCTTGCTTTCATGTCACATACATCCCTTTCCCCTCTCCTGCTTCTCTAACATTCCTTGTTCTTTGTCTGTGATCTATGAATTTTCATGACCTATGCTGACTTTCACCTCTCCACACTATTTCATACATGCAAATGTTAGGATCTACACACAATTTATACATCCTCCTCTATCCCCACTCTATCAGCTCATAAAAGTGGTTGAGAGAGCTTTAGTTTGCTTGAAAATTTCCCTTGGGTTTGGAGCATTTGGTACAACTGAAATTCTGATGCCACCTCTGTTCTATTTCGCCTTAACTTTTGTGAACTTTTATGGGACTTTTTTTTTAAGATTCAAAGTTTCCAATTTAATATTTATGTGCAATTATACTTTGTTTCATGTACCGTATTTTTAGCACATTGCACATTATATACATAGTTTAATCTAAATAGCTGTTTGTATCTGCTTTTCTTCTTCAAGATGGAGATAGTGATTTTTGCAGCACCCAAGGTAGAGTATGTATCACCCAAAATGATAAGAGCATATGCCTGACTGCCACCTATAGTCCCTCTACACCACCCCCAAAACCCCAAAACCAAAACCAAAGCAAAACAAAAGACCCTTTTCTTTTCCTTCTTAAGACACTGACCTGTACTTGCTTTCCCCTTTAATTAACCTCATCCCAAAATCACATCTTACTTTCTCTATCTGTTCTAGAAAATCCATCCCGTCTCAAGTATCTATAGAAATCATGTTAAGGTTTGGCTGTTTCTAATTTCCCAAATACTACTCAAGCAAGTGGGTTTGAATCCAGGACTCTGGCTCTGTGTCTCTTTATCTGGAGACACAGAAGAGCTTAAGTGCAATAATAGCAAATAACAAGGAGGGATGAATATGTCCGCAGTCTGTCTTAAGACCTTGTTACTACTAGAGACAGAGGGACCAATCTGGGTCATGCAGAAGTTCTGAATAATATTGCAACAAAACCACACAGTGAGAACATTTGGGGTTAGGAGACACCTTTTAGGAAGCCGAACCCTGAAGTTAAGCAGTGATGAGTGAAGGCTTAGGTCCTAGCATTTGTGATCCAAGGCTGTCATTTACTACAACACATTTTGTTGATTGGAGCAGAGTGTGGATATTGGCAACATACCCTCATTGGCCTCTAATTTACAGGGAAAGTAATCCCAGAACAATTAAATGCCAACAAGTCCATTTGTACTTTGTTGCAAAAGAACTATACACAAACATGGGGGAAAAGAAAGCCCAAGTCCCAGTGGTCAATGGTATGGAAATGGATTAGTTAGACTGATGTATGATTCTTGGAGATAGAATAGGACTTCTCTAATATAGGAGCAAATTAATATTCATTAAAGACAATTATAAGTTCAAGTTTTCTTTTTATTATACAATTAAAAAACTGTGTCGTTTCCAAAAAAAAAAAAAAAAAGTCAAATAAATACAACTGCTTGCTGAACATGAAGCAAATCTGAATGATTTGCTAGGTTTCTAATGAACTTCTTATGTGTCAGAGCTAACAGAAGAGATTCATGACTGAATGAGAAGAAAGGTCCTGAGCTGTGTTTGCATACATGTCACTTCTAACGAACGCAGTTATTTTGAAATGACAGGGATAGTCATTACTTTTTCTTCTTTTGTTTTTGTGAGGGTGGCTCATTGTAAAACCCTGGATGTCCCATAATTCACTATGGAGGCCTGGCTGACCTTGCTCTTGTCTATGCCTTCTTGTTGGCTCCATTGCCAGCAGGTTCAGGCGAGAGGAGAGAACCCGGTCCAGCCCTGTCTGTCCGTGGCTGAGTGGGATGGTGAGTGTCGACTGTCCAAAAGAAACATGCCAAGCCTGGAGTCTTGTCGAAGCAGAAACTCACTTTATTAAACTAGACACTTGCTTATATAGAGAAGGCAAGGAGGTGGGCACTTAGGTATGGGAAGAGATGAAGTAGGAGGCGGGGAAGGGTAATGGAGGGTAAGGGGTAACTGACAGGGCCAATGGCAAAGCTTCACATCAGAAACAGCAGGGAAAAGGCAGGGCCAAACACTCTTGCTGAGTCACCCCATACAGAAGCGACTGAGACAAGTCTCAAAACTCAAGCCAGGTTTAGGATCCCCCACAAGGCTGCAGAAACTCAGGCTTGGGTTTGTCCTCAAGGGCCAAAGTGGGGCCCAAAACCTTCTGAGTGCTGGGATTACATGTTTGTACTACTATACCTGGTGAGGTTTTATTAATAGCCCAGATATTTCCTTTAAATAAGAGTTGTACTTCATTTAACCATATTTAAGAAATATGAAAGAACTACTTTATTTATTATCATTACAATATGCCTATTTTTTGTGTGACTTATTAAAGTAGATATTTTTAGAATATTTCTGCTTGACCTTCAGTAGGAAGATGAATCTTATAATGAGAAAACCAAAACACAAACCATGCTTGCTTTAAACATAAGTAAAATTAAGGTTGTAGTTAAATCAAAGTTAAGGGTTATCTATTCTGTTTCCCTTCCTCTCTGTCATTGAGATTGAACTGAGGGTCTTGCACATTCTAGCCAAGTGTTAGAACACTATTAAGCTGCACCTCCAGGCCTTTTTTTTGCTTCTTTCTTGAAAACAATTTTCAAAAAAAATTGAACAAGTTCTTACTAAGCTCAGGATGGCCTTGAACTCACTCTGTAATCATGCATGCCTTAACCTTCCGTTCTTCTGTCTCAGCCTCCAGAGTAGCTGGAGTTGCAGGTCTATACCAGCACACTTGGCTTTTGTTTGCTTTCAAGTCCATCTTTCATGCTTAAATTTCAGTGTGTTGTATGTGAATGTTATCTAAATAAACCCATGTACAACAGAGAGTCAAAGTGATACTGTGTCAATAAATACAGTAGTTGGCAGCATGGGCTTTGAAATATGACAGATCTTAAGCTCACTTTTCACCTCTACTATTTATTAATTATATTGCCTAGTGCAAATTGCCTAACCTCAATCATAAAATGAAGATAATAGGACCTACTGTGAAGATTGCCAAGAGATTATGATAACGTTGATAAAACGTTTAGCTTAGTGAGGAGAACAGAAAGGCATCTAGTTAATGTTACCTACTATTGATACTAATGTTCCTTCCATAGCATTTTAATGCCTTATAAGTTCTTTCAAATACCACTTTATTCAAATGTGATAATTTTACTAAAAAAATCAGACTAAAGGGAGGGATGGCACGTTGCCTAATGGAGTTATTACTAATGTAGTTATACATTCCAACTTGGGTGCCTGTCCTTTCTATTTCCAATTTTGTACAATGAGCTCTTGGCCTTTATGTTTAGTAGTTCTCAAGTTGAAATATACCATTTCCAAATGGTAGCCACTGAACTTACTTGTAATTACTTAGGCTGTTGTGATAATAGTGGAGCTATTCTTGAGGTGTTTCTATTTTTCAGAAGAAAATAAAGATCAGTTAGAATGAAGACGTTTTAGACACCTGTGAAAACAGTGCTCATATTCAGAGTTACTACTAGATATTTAGAGGTTCATTGTGAAGAGTAGGCATACAGATCATTTTTATTACATCTGTAGCAAGATATATTAACTCAGATCTGACAAGACCTGTGAAAGTATGCTCTGACAATATTAAGCAAAATAAGTTCTAGGGCTGGAAATACAGCTCAGTGGTCAGAGTGCTTTTCTACCATGTACAAGACCCCTGGTTCAACTACCAGGACTGCAACAATGAACAACCAACCAAGAAGCAAACAAGAAACAAACAAACAAACAAAATCTAAGAAGAAATCCAAACAAATGAAACAAACCCAAGACACGGCATTTGATGTCTTTCTGGTTTTGTTGTCATTTATTTTTCTGGAGTTAAGTTTTATGTGTTTAGTCCTTTTCATTGTATGTCATCAAGAAGATTTCATTCCAGCATATCCTTCTTAGAGGCTTTACTTGTAGAAAGGACTTGTATTAGATTGATGCTCCTAAACCCTGATTTATTTAATTGTTTGAGAAACAGCCTGAAGCTCACAGGTACCACAGAATGTTGAACAGTGAACAAAGAACCAGATGGTAGCAGACGTTGTAAACAGATTAGTAGAGAGGTCAAGTTATGTAGCACTTCTAGGTTTTCAGAAAGGGATTGCTTTCTATTGTTAGCCACATGAGATGTCAATATTTGGTGGCTGGTGGCTTGAATTAATTTTTTTAATTTCAAATTTTGAATATTTTATGTAAGCATTAGATTTAGAAAATTTGAACATTGCAAATATTCCATTTTCAGTCTTCACCAACAAGGAAAACTGTATACAAATTTTAACTTTTCATTAGTAAAATAATTCTTTGAGGGTGACATAACTGTTTTTCCTTGAATGAATGGAATTACGTTTCTGGTATTTCTTTACTTTGCTTACTGCCTTCCCTGACACTTGTTTGTTTTTTCCCACAGAACAGCATAAGTGAAAAGCTTACATATCTTGACTGGAATTTCATCTCCTAGCAATGCCAGCTGCTGTGTTGTCTTTTCTCAAGGGATCTGGAAAGTGTCCATTAAGAAAATGCAAAGTATTCCTTCAAATAAGAAGCTCCTTAGGGAAACTCCTGAAACTTGAAGATGTCCTGGCAAGAGAAACTTTTATTTGAAAGTTGTGGCATTCTGAAACTCTTTTAGTAATGCTGTATTTCTGGAGTTTAAAAACAGACTAATAAGGCCACAAAACGACAAGTTGTCTGTGGTTCCACGTATGCGAAGTTCCTATGGTCCTCAAATTCAAAGAGACAGGAGAGAATGGTGTTTTTTCAAGAGGTAGGGGTGAGAAAATGAGAAATTGTTAGCTATAGTATTTTCTGTCTTATAAGATAAAAAGCTCTGGAGATAGATGGATAGTGCATAGTTCCAGAACCGTGTGAGTATATCCAATAACATTGCTTTGTCAATTTAAAATTTTAAGATGGTAGATTTTTGTGTGTTTCTTGCAATTCAGACAAAACTCATGGAATGTAATAACCAGAGTAATGAAAGTTAATTATCAGTATTATCTTTCTATCAAAGGGTGGAGCTAGAGTACTATAAAATCATGTGCTTTTCCTCAGTTCATCTTCTAGCCATTCAGTAGGTATTTGATTTCTGTCATGTGTATGATAGAAGGAAAAAGAAAGAGTAAGGTGAGGATTTTGCTATAGAGCTTTGTGAGGGAGAACAAAAAGCTTGTGATTAATCACAGCAAAGCAGAATGTTGTTAATGTCATGTTAGAGTTATGACCAAAGAACTTTGGAACCCTTTCACAGTAGGCAAGCTGTAAAGGGGGCTAAAGTGGGAACTGAAGGTTAAGTTTTCACGCTAGGCTGATGGACAAGAAGCATTTCAACTATAGGATGCCAGAGACTGTGCAATTTTTAAGGAAACTCCAATGCAGCAACTATAATAATGGACAGGATAGATGAGCTTGAGAAAGATTTATGATTTAGAGATTACAGCTCATCAGTCGAGAGGAAGGCAAGAAGTAAGTAGATGACAGCTCATAGCTTTGCTTCATTCTTTCATGCTGGGATTGGAACCTAGGGATCTTAGGTCAGTGTTTGGACATCGTAATTATTTATCTGTATGGATTAACTTGAGAAAAGCCAGGGAGAGGTTCATGTACAAGTTATTCCATGTTCAGGACCTAAGATATGAAGGACAAATAAACAGTTATTGCCAGAATCAGACTGAAGTTAAATTTCTGCCACATTAGGCCGAAAAGACATAGGTTTAGTTTTTAGATTCTTTTGCAACTGATATTTTAGCATACTATCTCTTCCTGCAGATCACATACAATATATAAGAAAGTGAGGTACAGAAAACCATAAAGGGTAGAAACTGGACTGGGGAGGTAGATGTTCTGTCAGACAAGGCAGCTGAGACATTGTTTCCATCTCAAACAATGATAGCAATTTATGGCTCTGACCTTTTGTTAAAGTATGAAGTAGAAGGCATCAAGAGTAGTCTGTCTACTACAGCCATCCTAATGGATTAAGCATCCCTTCTTACTTCATCATTGCTCCTGGCTATTTCCTGTCTCCTGGTTCCTGAATCTCCCTAGAGGGTGATTTTTTTTAAAAGTTAACCAATTAATTATTTAATTATTTTTATTAACCAAAATTAATTTGCCACTAATTTATAATTATATCACACACTTATAGTTAATTATTAATTTATGATATGATTGATATTTCTAGTTGGTTGATTGATTAGTTGGTGTGAGTGTGTGTGTAATGTGTAGAAGTGAGCATGGGTGCCGTGGCATATGTGTGGAGATCAGAGGGACAGTATTAAGGAGTTTGTTTTCACCTTCCACATTAATATGAAAAATGACTGTTATCAGGACTATATAAAGTATTCACAAATCAAGAAGAAAAGAAGCCAACAAAATATGAGCTAGAAGGCTTAAAAAGATGTGAAAAATTTATATAAATAAGTATAACATTAGAGTTCAGCATTATCAGCCATTAGGGAAATACAGACTGGAAGGAGAACCCAATGCTACTACATTAATTTTCATGTTAAAATTAAGTGGAAAAGTGCTATCAAGTCCTCATGAGACTATGGAACAACAGAAAATAGCATATATGAGAGATGAAATGTAAATATGTATAACTACTTTTGAGAAGTGTTTGGTAGCATTTTTAGATAAACCCTACTTCTGACAAAATATAAAAATATATCATTGCAATCATTTTGAAGCATCTAGCTCAGAGGTATTAACTAAAATCACATAGAATCTTAGTCATCTACCCCAGAGCTCTTCATTTTGCAAAATTCTCCTTATTTCTCTTTGTCTGTAGACCCCCAAAACTGTTATCATATGCTGTATTTCAATGAATCTGACTACTCTATATAGCTAATACAACAGAATAATATGATGTTTTAGTTTTAGTGAATTATTTCACTTTGATTCATTTTCTTTAGCTTCATGACCTTAAAGTATGTGTTACCATGTCTTTTCTTTTCAGAGTTGAAGAATGTTCCACTGTGTGTACATACTACAGTTTCTTTATACTTTAGCCTTTCAGTGGACATATGAGTTGCTTTTATCATTCAGATTTTGTAAATAATCTCACTATGAACATGTCTGCATATATAACTTTTCAATATCCTACTTTAATTTAACTTCTTTTGAGTTACATGTGTTTAAAAAGAGCCAAATATAGGCTGGGGAAATGGCTTAGTGGTTAAGAGTTCAAATTCCTCCTGCAGAAGACTTGAGTTCAGCTCCAGCACTCATGTCAGACACAGCCCAACCACCTGCACCTCCAGCTCCAGAGGATTGGGTACCTCTGGCCTCCAAACAAGGTACTTGAATTAGTGCAAGTACCTGAGTTCACACACACGCATGCATGCATGCGTGGATGCATGCATGCACACACACTTTAAAATAATAAAATGAGTCTTTAAAAGCTAAACATGATTCTATATAAGCAACAATTTGACTTCTCAAAAATTGTGTGTGTGTGTGTGTGTGTGTGTGTGTGTGTGTGTGTGAAATATATATGTGTACAGGTACATGTGCTTATGTGGGTACAGATAGGCCAGAGGAGGACATTAGGTGTCCTTCTCTATCACTCCTTGCTGTGTTTACCTGAGGCTGGCTCTCTCACTTAACTTGCAACTAGGTTGGTAACCAGTTAGGTCCAGCCATCCTTCTGTGTTAGTCCCAGGCATCGCTAGGGTAACAAGAATGGGTGTTCACACTTATCTTTCTCCATGAGTGCTGTGGATTAGAACTCAGGTATTCATGCTTGGGCTGCAAGAATTCTTATCCACTAAGCCATGTGCCAGCCTTTCCTTGAAAGTTGACTTTTTGTAGAAGTTTCTATGCTCATTAGAAAATAATGCAATATTAAACATTGGGAAATGCCTTAAATATTTCCTTTGTAGAATGCATAGATAAACTGAGGTTCACTTATGTAATATGATGCCATATAGAAATGAACAGAGCAAACTAATTACTCATGAAAGAACAGGGATTGCAGGAAAAGCATGATGTTAAAGTACAGGATCCAGAGACTCTTCTCACATAATATATGATTCCACTTATGCAAAGTTCAAAAATTACCACCTCAAATTTGTATTAATACTGTTAAAGTGAATGGTTTCCTTTTGAAACAGATAATTTATAGTGAGCATAAAGAGCTTTCCCACTGTCTAGATATGCTCTACTTCGTTATCTGGGTATTGCTCATGTGGTTGAAAAACACATTGATCTGTGTACATAAGATTTGCATGATTTGTATAGTTAGTTATTATTTTGAAAAAAGATAGTAGGATGGAGATATAGTTCATTGGGAGAATGCTTATCTAGCATTCAATAAGCCCAGGATTCGGTCCTGACCATTAAACGCAAAAATGTAATGTAACTGCCCAGGAGGAGTCTGAGTGTGTTTTGTGGAACGGTGGCATCACTGAAATCAATCCACAAAATGTGGCTTTGAGGAGATAATATTCATATGAACATATTCATTACTAGAGACAGGCATATTACCACATGGTTGCTCTTATTAGCTTCTCCCTATAGTATGCAGCCTAAAAAATCAAAATGAGTCTGGTTTTGCTGTTAACATGAGAACATGGTGACATAGGAGTAGGCTTTGACCTTTGGCCTTTGTAAAACCCTTGACACTCACTCTCAAGTAGTTTATTACTAAAACTAGTTAGCATTAACCTAGCACTAAATAACTCAAAACTCTTCCATACTACTGACTGTCTTTATTTTACCAGTAATTAAAATTTAGAGATTGGAGAAATGGCTCAATGGTTAAGTCTTGGCTCTTGGAGAGGACTGGGGTTCAGTTCTCAGCACCCACATGGTAGCTTCCAAACACCTATAACTCCTGTTCCATGGAAAACATTCTCCTCTTTGGAACCTCTCTAGGACAAGGCATGCACATGGTGGACATACATTCATGCTGGCCAAACACTCCTACCCATAAATTAGGAAATGAATCTAAAACAACAACAAAATGAAGCGAGAGTGCTGCTTTCCCTCCCTTTAGGGTTCGAAGGTGACCATCTGAATTCTATTTAGCACCGCATTTGTGTTTGGTTCTGGTTCAAAATGTTCTTTTAATCATGTAAAAGAGAATTCTTTTTGGACGCCAAGCATTGTATGCTATTCCAGTCCATTTCCAAATTGCGAACATTAATTTTTCTTGTATATCAACCTTTCCTCAGCTGTTCCATTGATTTGGCTTTCTCCCCATAATTCGCTAGAAAAAAGTTGGCACCAGTCATTGCAAAGAGCATTCCAGCTTTAAATGCCAATTTCCTCCTAATAAATGTGAATAATACCATTAGCTGCGATCTTGCAGCACATGCTAAAGAAAAGATGTTAGAGACATAAATGTGCTACTTCAGATTGACCTGTCTTTCATGTAGTGTTTTCAATTTATATTTTGGGAAGAAATCAGTCATCTTTCTTATTTCTTCCCTATAAGAAGTAAGGAAATGCACCTCTCCTCTAACCTAGGACTGGAGAAATATACAAGTCAATAATTTAGGTGAGCAGATATCAACTTCATTAGTAGCAAGTATTTGTTTTGAAGATTTGGCTGTAGATCTGTTAAATGTGGGAACCTGATAATCATCCCCAGAATTAGTTAAAGGTACTCACCAAAACTTAGATGAATTAGATTGGGATAGCCCTTCTCTTTCACATGTCAGCCTATGTATACCTGTGGCACTGAGGAATAGAAGCTAATCCAGGGAATTCTTTGGGCAGACTTACAAGAGAAAAAAAAAAACCCACAAAACCAAGATAGTAATGCAGGTATCATTTTCTTAACCAAGTTTGTCAGTCAGTTGTGTATACCTATCTCCTTGGATAGTAAAAGTAAGAGATGCAGACTGGCCACGGTGGTGCAAGCTTGTAATCTTAGTAGTTAGGAGGTAGAGGCAATGCGATGAGAAGTTCAAGTTCATGATCAGCGACAGTTCAAGTTCAAAGTCATCAAAAATGATTCATTATGTTGTTTTTTTGTTCCAAACACAACAGAAAGGATAAAACAAGACAAGGCAAAAGCCCTCATATCAAGGCTGGACAAAGTCAACCCAATAGGAGGAAAAGAGCCCCCAAGAACAGGAATAAAGGGTCAGAGACACACTTCCTCCCACTGTTAGGAGTCCCACAAAAACACCAAGTTATCAGCCATAATATATAAGCAGAGTACTAGGTACAGAACTATGCAGGCCCCATGCTTGCTATTCCAGTCTCTGTGAGCCCACGTGAGAGCCCTACATAGTTGGCCATGTTCTCCTGGTGTCCTCCATCTCCCCTGACTCCTACAATCTTTCCTCACTCTCTTTCAAGGAGTTCTCCAATATCTGAGGGGAGGGACATGATGGAGACCTCTAATTTAGACTTTGTGCTTAATATCTGGCTGTGTGTGTCTACCAGTTTCCTTCTACTGCCAGAGGAAAACTATCTGGACAAGGCACCATTCTATGAGTATAGCAGAATATCATTAGGAATCATTTCATTTTTTTTTGCCAGTTATATTTGGTTCTATTCTATGTCTCTGGGTTATCCAGTCTCCAGTTCCTGACCTTTCAAGCAGTGTTGGGCATGAATACCCTCTTGTGGAGTGCACTTCAGATTAGCTCAGACATTGGTTGGGTACTCCCACAAGTTCTACACCACCATTGCTCCAGCATATCTTGCAGGCAGGATAGATGTGTAGGTTGAGAGTTTTGCAGCTGGGTTGGTGTTCAGGTTTCTGTTTTCATAGCCTGTAGAGCACTTTCCCATACCAAAGAGATGAGAACATAGGGGTGAAGGTTCCATGCAGGTACTAGCTCGACCTCTCCTGTTCAATGAGCTATGTGGATGTCCTAGAATCAGCCTTGGTTGTTTAGGGATCTACACTACACACCCAGTTCTGTCCCATGGGGTTGTATGGTTACAAGAGATGGTCAGTTGAGACTCCTTATCCTCTATTACTAAGAGTCCTCACTAGGATCACTCTTACAGACTCCAGAAAATTTCTACTCTACTAGGTTTCCACACCACGCCCCAAATGCCCCCAATTCCAGCTGTCTCTTTCTTTATTCTCCATCACTTTCCCCTATACCTGATTTCCCATCAGCCTCCAACCCACAGTTCATCCCCCAAATCTACTTAATTTCTCCTTCCCAAGAAGAGTCATGCATCCATCCCTTGAGCCCTCTTCTTTACTTAACCTCTATGGGTCTGTGAATTGTAGCTTGGTTATCATTTACCCAATAGCTAATATCTACTTATAAGTGAATACATACTCTATTTGTGTTTTTGGGCCTGCCTTTTTCCCTTTGAGTGGTGGTCTCACTATATAGCTCAAGTGACCTTGAACTTATTCTCTGAATATCAAATATCCAGGGATTACAGCTATGCATCATGCCATTGTGTTTGACCCAATTGATTCATCTTTAAAAATTTGAGTATAGCTAACCTTTTATCTTCCCAATTACTAAGGAAACATGTAATTAAAATATAAAGCACAATAAAGCTCTAAATTGTAACTTTATTTTTTTCAAAACCTACTTTTAATGATGGTTCTTAAATGCTTTAATCTCCCTTTTAGCTCACCACCCACCAGAGGTATTGGAAAAGAAAAGATATGGGGGAAGTGGAGCAGTTTAGAAATGGTTCTTTGGAGCAAATCCCATCTGTGTTGTCTGGAAATCAGCAGTTCAATTCACAGGTTAGTAGCAGCAGCTAGACTTGCAAACACTTCAGGGATACCAGCAGTCCAGTTTGATAGAGTCGGGATAGCAAACAAGAATCAATAGTGATGGCGCTATCTAGCAGAGGTAGCCAGGCTCTCAGCCTCAGGTAGAGTCAGCAAGAGGGACCAGGGTAAAAAGAAATGCCAGGAGAAGTTCTAAGCTGTGCCTCTCTTAGCAAAGAGTAAAACTGTACCCAGAAAATATCAAGAAACTATAACTTCAATTTATACAGAAAAAACTAATATTTCCTCTAAACTTATTTTATGATTGAGAATTACATATGGAGCTGGAGAGATGGCTCTGCGGTTAAGAGAATTGCATACATATATATAATGTGCTTTGGTCCAATCCAGGTACCATTCTCTCTTTTACAATTTCTTCCTTACCATTCTCCCTCCCAAATTAAAACCTACTAAGTTCACTTAGTGCTGCCAGTATGTGTACTGGTAGAGAGCCATCTGCTGGAGCAATGGGAGTCTCTTGGGAACTGCATCTCTGAAGAAAACCAAGTCTCCCTCCACAGAAGCCCCTATTTGTTTATCCATTCTTTTCAGGAAGACTTTATCAGTATCTTCTTTATTACATATGTCTGTGGGGCTGGTTCATATTCTGTTACTTGAGACTTTGGGCGATTTCTTGATAACATGCTTCCAGAAGCAATATAACTGATCACCCCGTATTTCTTGAGCCTTGGACATCTCTATAGCCTATTAGTTATTCTAAAAGATGAAAATTCCTCATTATTATAATTTTTGGAATTTAAAACAATGTGAATTTGATCCTGTATGAAATAGGAATGCATTCCTGAGAATGCTGTTGATTTCAAAGCAAAATAGTAAATTGCTCTCGTAACAAACAGATGTCTACTGAAATGAAATGGAAAATAAAAATTTCATAACTTCATACCAAATTATTTCAAAGAAGAGCAGAGCAATAATATTCAAAGAGA
Organism: Rhynchomys soricoides; assembly: GCA_019843965.1. Classification (NCBI taxonomy): domain Eukaryota; kingdom Metazoa; phylum Chordata; class Mammalia; order Rodentia; family Muridae; genus Rhynchomys; species Rhynchomys soricoides. The sequence continues at coordinate 211,468 of JADRCH010007448.1, forward strand.
GTATTATCCTTAAGCCAAATAGTATTCCGAATATTTTCATAAATTATTTTATTTAACATTAAAAACCCTATAAAGGATATGCCACAATTCTCACATGCTTGATAAAAAACCCCTAAGGACTAAAGATACTATGAAGCTTACCAGAAGGTCACTGCTAAAAGGTGAACATAGAATTGGAATGCAGTTATGTTTGTTTGTACTGTGTATGTATGTATACATGTGGGATTGTGCTTATTTGTGTGCATGCACATGTGTGTTCATGTGTGTGGGTGAATGTGTGTGTGTGTGTGTGTCTTCTGATTAGGGAAGCCAGAGGTTAACATTAGGGTGTCTTATTTAATTGCTCAAAACTTTGTGTTTTTGAGACAGGATCTCTCACTGAATCTGGAATTGACTCGTTTGGCTAGGGTAGTTGGCCCCTGAGCTCCAAGGACTTGCCTATCTCTGGCTCCCCAGTGCTGATGCTACATGCTATCTTTTACCTGGTTGCTGAGGATCTGAATTTGGGTCCATGGCAGTCACCTTACAGACTGATCCGTCTCCTTACTCCCCATGCCTCTATCAGGTTCAAAATTCTCTAGATGGTGGTAATATATTGCAAATAGCATGATAAGTCAGATGAAAGGATCTTCATTACTTTTACCATAATGAAATGATCAATATTTCAGAAAACAGATATGTTTAAGCTGATTTCAATATTACACAATATACACATACAGCCTGAAAGTGTCATGCAGTACTACATCAATACATACCATTTTATGCTTTCAATTGCCAGCTAATAAATAAGCTAAAGAAAATGGAATGTAGGAGAAAACATACTATCTTTACACAGTTTGGATGATATGTGAAATTTATGACTTCATTGGCTGTGATTTTAGTTTGCTATATGTTGTATAAATTTTTGGCTCTTTAGTGAAATTACAGATGCAGCCTCTTAAATCACTGACATATAATATTCTGTGTCCCAGATAAGATCATGTCAGATAATTGTGAAATCCACAAAATCTACTCTAAGGCTCTAATTATACCAAAGTTCTGTAACGATTCTATCAGAGAGTAGAATTAATGATAGGCCATACATAGATCTCTCAATTTCCTATTTCCACCCAGGTGCTGTTAACAACACCCTAATGTTTTCTTCAGGAGCTCCACATTACATACCTAGTGTTTTCACCTCTCTGCTGCTTTCCATAATTACACTGAAGTACACTAGAATTCATGCCCTCAAGGGAAGTCATGACTCATTAGAACTGGCAAAACACATGGAAGCTTAGCTGCTCTTGTACTTTTGGATCCAGTGGTCTCTTTATTTTGATGAAAAGAGGAAAGAAAGTCTGTCATGAGAGCAGCATAATCTTCACTATTGTAAATTATGCCAGAGGACAATTGTTTTAAACAAACCAATCAATCCAATTAGATAGAACTCCAACAAAAAACAAAGCTATTGAATGGACAAAATTTAAAAAAGAAAAAAACCCAACAACATGTGTTTGATTAAATTATCAAGTTCCCATCAACTTTGTTTCACAGCTGCCTTTGATATAAAACAGTTATTGAGAAAAATCCAGTTTGGAAATTTTTCTGAAGCAAAGGGTTCACTGTATGTGATTGTGATCCCAAGGACTAAAATTCTCAGTTGAAGAACTAAATAGATACAAAGGCCCTTGCACCTTGTTAACCTTCTGTCTACACGCAAGATAAGAGCTATCAATACATTTTTGTTCTTGTAATTTTAATTTAAAAATTAAAAGAAAAAGATTTGGCCTTGCCATATAGCTCCAACTGACATGGAACTCATTACCATTATAACAATGCATAGTTGATCACCTATGAAGAATTCAGGAAATAAGTGTGTCTCGATTCCTTTTGCATCCATTATTCTTTTTGTAAATAAAGAGTCATCTATTTATATTTTATTTACATGAGTACACTGTACCTATCTTCAGACACACCAGAAGAGGGTAACAGATCCCATTACAGATGGTTGTGAGCCACCATGTGGTTGTTGGGAATTGAACTCAGGATCTCTGGAAGAACACTCATTTCTCTTAACCCCTGAACCATCTCTCCAGCCCTGCCTCCTTTATTCTTAATATGTTAGCAACTGAATGAAAAGAAAAGCTTAAGAGAAGAATGTGATCCTGAGTGAGTTAACCCAGCCCCAAAAGGACATGCACTGTATGCATTCACTTATAAGTGGAGATTAGCCACAAAATACAGGATGCCCATGCTATATTCCACAAATCTAAGTAGGCTGGAGAGAAAGAAGGGTGCAAGGAAAGATTTTTGAGAAGGGGGAATGGAATGTTCATGGAAAGCAGATAGAGGGAGAGAGCTGAGTTGGAGAGGGGATCAGAAGAGGAGTGGGGGGCTCAGGGTTGGGTTTAGGGTTGGGCAGGGGGCATGGCCAGATGGCCACGAGAACTAAAGGAAATCTGCAACTGACTGGCAGGGGGAGGGATGGGGCATCCACAGGGAGAGATGGAGACCTGGAGTAAGGGAGGCATCCAAGAATCAATGGGGATGTCTTTAGCTGTGACTCACAGCGCTAGAGGCACACCTGGGGAGGCTGCCTCCTGTGGCCAGGTAAGAACCCCAGGGGAGCCATAGGGACACCAACTCACCCACAAAACTTTTGACCCAAAACTTATCCTGTCTCCAAAAAATGCAGGGATTAAGGATGGACCAGAGATTGAGAGAATAGCCAACCTATAACTGGCCCAAATTGAGACCCATCTCATGGATAAGCCCTAATCCCTAACACTATTAATGATACAAGAACCTAGCTTGGCTGTCCTCTGAGAGACTCCATCCAGCAGCTGACTCAGATAGATAGAGACACCCAGAGCCAAACAGTGGATGGAGCTTGGGGACACTTATTGAATAATAGGAGGAAGGACTGCAGCCTCTAAGGCGATAGGAACTCCACAGGAAGACCAACAGAGTCAACTAACCTAGATGCTTGGGGCTCTCAGGGACTGAACCACAAACCAAAGGACATACACAGGCTGGACTTAGGCTTCTCTACATAAGTCTTTGTGTGGGTCCCGTGCAACTAGAGCAAGGACTATCCCAAAAGCTGTTGCCTGTATGTGGAATATGCTCTTGTAACTGGGCTGCCTTGTCTGTCCTCAGTGGAAGAGGAAGCACCTAGCTTTGCAGAGACTTGAAATTCCATGGTGGGGGATAACCAAGGGGCTCCCACACCCCTCAGAAGAGAAGGAGAAGAAAGAATGGGAGGATTGTGGGATGGGGTGACTGGGAAGGGGGCAGCAAGCAAGATGTAAAATGAATAAGTTAAAAAAAAAATAAAAAGAGCCAGGCAGTGGTGGCGCACGCCTTTAATCCCAGCATTCGGGAGGCAGAGGCAGGCGGATTTCTGAGTTCGAGGCCATCCTGGTCTACAGAGTGAGTTCCAGGACAGCCAGGGCTACTCAAAGAAGCCCTGACTCGAAAATAAAAATTAAAAAAAAAAAAGGAAAAAAAGAAATAAAATATTACATGTAAACAAAAAGAGAAAGATGGGAAACTCAGTGCTCTTTAAGTGACTTAAATCCTATTAAATGGAGAAAAGTCAAATGAAATCTAATGCCCTTTACTTTCATTATCTTCCTTCTTTTCCTCCTCTACTTCCTCCTTTTCCTCTCTCTCCTCCCTCTGTTTCTTCGCAGTTACCTAAAGTATGTGTACTTTCATAAAAATATACAATTAACATTGTTTAATAAACTATAACAGACACAAGTGGATCTCTTTGAATTTAAGGTCAGTCTGATCTTTAAAGTGAGCTCCAGACTAGCCAAGACTATGTAGTGAGATTCCATATTAAAACAAATAAACCAACCAACGAACCAACCAAAATCCCAATGCATAGTTCTCTCAACACTTGTTTTGTACACTCAGTCAAGCTTTAGAAACTCAGATCTATAGTGAAGGCTTTGAGACTTTGCTTCTGTATTTCTTGAAAATTACTTCCCTACTGCTTTTCTGTCTTGTTGATAAGATAAGAAGTCTTTGCACCTCGGGTGTGCTATATGGCTTTCTATGTGTCCATTGCTGGTAACTCTATCCAGATTGTCTTCATCTCACACATTATTGCAACATCTTTCTGACTGGTTTGCCTGAGTCAGTGTTTTGTTCTTTACAATCCATTCTTCATACTGCAACTAGTGATCCACATAAAATACAAATCTGATTAGGCCACACCCTTGTTTAAAGCTTCAATGGCTTACAATGACCTTTGGAAGATGTTCTGCTTGATAATGCCTTAAAACTTCTCATGATTCACCTTTAGTTTTATGTACTACATTCTTGAATGTAGTTTCTTGAATGTAGGAACCGCTCTTTATCTTTCCCTTACCTTCTTGTCTTAGGATTGTACACAAAGTACATGTTTTGGGATGCTGTTTAAATAAATAATTTTCTAATGTAAAGGGCTTATGTAACTTAACTGGATCTTGGAAAAGTGTCCAAAGAAACAGTTGTTCAGTCACACTCTGGCTTCTGGGCTGACATAGTCCTTTCTAAAGAAAAGATGGATTTAAATGTACTGTCAATTTTCCTGCTTAATTTGAGATTCTAGAAATATCTTCCAGAGTAAAATTATAACTTTAACAATAAAGAAATGCAAAAATTTTTTCTTTGCTCCACAATTCCCAAGTATTTCTAAATATATTTTTTCGATGTAGTCTTTTTGTAACAAAGAAGAGCTGTCTAGGTTACTGTGGACTCCCAGTGAGATTTAAGCTTTAGAAGGAAGACACTTTTTCACACATATAAAGAATATTCATGTTATCCTATTTAATATGTACAAATACCCTGACGTATTATCTTTGGTTCATTGATGAGAAACATCATGCCACAGAGAGGTTAAGTTCCTTCTTCAAAACTGAAGTATCAACTAAAGAAAAGTCATTACACCAGACTAAAGAGAATTCTGTCCTGAAAGGAGTGAGTTAACGAGGAGAATAAAACATACTGTATTAACTGTATTAACCTTTCAAAATATTCACAGCAGATTGCCAGTGTCAGGACAAAGGACACTGGATATAGATTCAGAGGCTTTGGCTTCTTTTTCATGTCTACATCTTACTAATAATGTCAACTTTAGGAGGAGACTGAACTACTCTAAGATTATATTCTCTCATTATTAAAGTGGAAATAAAAGCAGAATCTTCCTCATATGGTTGCCTGCCAATATCTTTCTGTTGTTGTAGCAAATACCTGAGATAATCAACTTAAGAAAGGCAATATTTACTTTGTTTCACAGTGTTGGAGGTTTCGGTCTATGCTTGGTTTGGCTGTGTTCTTTTTCAGCCTCTGATGGGTAAGGTCCCAGTAAATCATGGTAGAATAATCTGGAAAAACTGTTTACTTCATGATCAAAATGGGAAAGACAAAGAGGAAGGAACTGGGGTCTCACTATTTCCAAGAACACATTCTCAAAGACCTAAAGCCTCCCAGTAAGTCCCATCTCTTAGGGCTTTGTTTCATTTCTTTTTAACAGAACCAAGATGACCACAAGTCTTTAAGACATGGGTCCTTGGGGGAAAATCCTAGATCAAACTAGAACAAGGTTTCCTTTTCTTCTCCAATTTTTAATTAACTACCTACCTACCTAATTAAGTAATTAACGTTATATCTCAACCATAGTTTCTCCTCCCTTATTTTCTTCCAGTCCTTCCCTTCATCTCCCTTCCCCTCTATCCATTCCACCTTCTTTTCTCCTCTGAAAAAGTTAGGCCTCCCATGGATATCAGCCAGCTTTGGCATATCAAGTTGCCTTAAAACTAAGCTAGATTGGGCAACCCAATAGGAGGAAAAGGTCCCTAGGTAGGCAACACAATCAGAGACATACCCTGCTCCCACTGTTAGGAATCCCACATGAAGACCAAGGTACACAGTTAGAATAAAGTATTCTTAAAGCTAAATGACTTGAGTCATGTTCTGTTCACGTTGGATGTTACTCCAATCACTTTGCTTTAGTGCAAAATCTCTGTAATTACCCTTCTGTTAATATTAATCTTTATTCCTAAACCAGAATGTGCCAGCCTCCATCCCTCAATAATCCAACCTCACCAAGGAAATTAGTATTATCACTTTTCTAAGAAAATAATCCTTGCAGCCAATGTAAGCAGAGGACTTTCCTAGTAGCTGTGGCATGAGTCCTAATTATGAAAGAATCTTTCTTGGTATCAAGACACCTACATTTAAGCATCCCTACTGTTTATTTCTAGATGGGTGCAATGATACCAGACAGACTAGTTGGACCCAGCTACTCAAATATGAAAGACAAAAAATGTCTATTTTAGGACAGTCAGACCACACAGAAGCTAGAAATGTACAGTTAAAATAAAATAAACTTTTTTATTTGAACTTGAAAGTGACTGAGAAACCAGAGAAAAGTGAGAAAGTGTGGCTTTGTATGTTTTATGACCATGGTATTTTCTGTGGTCAAACCTTTCCAACTTCAGTTGACCTGTTGATAACTGCAGATTCCATATAAGAAGGAGTCAGAGACAGTGGAAGTTAAGGAGATTAGGGAATAAATTAAAAGTTATATATTATATAGGTACATATCTTTATATAGTCTTTTTAAAACATAAAATGGGACCTAGTGAGATAGCTCAGTGCTACAGATTATTTGCTGCATAATCATGAAAATCAGATTCAACTTAACAGTTAAAGCTGGTTATCCTGAAAATGCCTATCTATAACTCCAACTCTGAGGGGTCTGACACATGCTATTGGCCTCTGAGCACATTCTCTCCAGCATCCCAATACATCTTTTCCTGTATACATACATACATATATATGGAAGACACATATACACACGAATAACTAAAAAGAAATATTTGTTTATTTAGTTAGTTAGTACTGAGGACAGAATCCAGAGTCTTGCTTATCCTAGGCAAGCATTATATCACTGAGCTACACACAGGGGCCAAAGTTTTATTTTATATTGATAAACATCTTACCACCATGGGAAGTACTATAATCTTTTCATATATTGTGCAATTGAATGGATCCAATCCACCTTTAATTATTTTGTTTGTAGGTATCCAGGTGAAGCATCATTACTAACACTCAGTATCTAGGGTTAACAAAACAAGCTATAAAACAAGGTCTTTGTGATTCCATCTTTTGTCTAAGTTTCCATCCTGACTTTTCCTTTTTTTATTGACTCCAGAAAAGAGTACCTTTTTTGTGATCTATGGTAGAAATAATGAACTGTATTTCCAGGTATATGACAATAATTCTTATTGGTGAATCAAATAAAAATGTAACAATTGGGGGCATGTCAGAGGAAAGTCAACAATAACAAAAAAAAATCTCAGTCCTAAGTGCAACAATCTTCTCACATCTATGCCATTAGATAGGGGCTAAAAATCAAACAGTATACTTATTAACATAGAGATTTCTTTCCTCCTACAGATGTAAAGAATAATAAAAACATGCCCAGAGCTATGGTAGCATATGGAGGTGATTTGTTTAGCTGCATAACTGAGCTGGAACCATCATAATCTCTCTATAAATTCTAACCCCTTCTTTCAAAATATGTTCTCTTCCATTTCAAGACAAAAATCAAGTCAGAATTTTTCTGAAAGATGTCACATCTAGAGCAGAGAGACACATTACTGGCAATAGTTTTGACACTGGATTATGGCAAATCTTTCTGACTTTAAACTCATGAACCCTCGTATTAAAATCCAACATAAATCGTTTGCATTTGTAAGTTCCCTCAAGCTAGGAAAATTAAGACTTCCTGTTCTTTAGGGAGGAAAAGGGCTTAAAACCTTGAGAAGTTAGAAAATGTCTTGAAGCTCTTCATAATTGAGCATAAGTGCGTCCAAACCATATGGATTGCATTTCCTATTGTACTTTGAACGCTGAAGGGAAAAACATGTTTGGCAAAAGGAGTTGATCATTTTTGCAAATCCAAATATGTTACTTTCACCCCTGATTCTCCTTCCCAGGACATATTACAGGCCAGGAATGTTCCCATGGCTCTTCAGTCTTGACATCGGGGGATCTTGAGAGGCCTACCTTCAAGCCATCCCTGTATTACTAGAAGATACTTTCCAAGTTCCTTCTATACTTCCTTGGGTAACATATGGCTTTCAAGACTTTTTCTCATTCAGATTTTTTACTTATGTATGCTTTGAGTTGTGTGTGCTAAAAAGTTATTATATTCATATATAATAGCTTATGTAATTTATTACATTGGGCAACCAGTTATCATCTAATGAGACCAAAGTTTTGTTCCTAGGTTAGGACACTCCTACATTATACTCAATGATACAACCTCATAAGGGAGTAAAGAAAGGGTGCTTTTTTAAAATGAGGTCTGATGGGCTCCAATAAGTCTTACTTAAAAGTATCTGATTCTGACAAAAAAAACCTTCCCAAATGTACTAAAACATAATTTTTTTCAGTCCAACTACTGTCTTTTTACCAATGCCTTAGGTTTTACACATGACAGTACATATAAGTTTCAAGAGAGAAGGTAAAGGAATGAGAAATTTTATATATATATATATATATATATATATATATATATATATATATATATATAGTGATTCCATGCTGTAATATGTAACTATCACTTAGTATTTAATAGTGGCAAGGAGAGGGAAAAGGAAACGTAAAGAAAAGTTAGCAATCATGATGGAAAGGGGTAGAAGGATACTTTAGTTAGAATTTGATTCATAATTTGTACTTTAAGCAAAAATTTGTAGAAAGATAACTTAAATTGTAAAGATTTGTTGTAAGATGTACAACCTTTCCCCACGTTTGCTTTATTTCTATTCCTAGTGAAGCTCTAAGTGTATTTCTGGAGGCTGGGATACTTGTTTACACTTTTCCCATTTAATACCCACACCACCCCCACATTCTCATCTCAATAATTAGCCAAACTTTAGCCAGAAGGGTCATCTAGTTCTTGGCTGATAGACTCTAAGGGTTATAGAAACTGTTCCTGCACATAGAAGATTAAGCATCACACAGGTCATGGAACGCTGGAGGAGACTACAATGCTTGTGACTTCTCTGTCTAGAAAGTCAAAGCCCAAGTGTGAAAACACCTGAGGTTCTGGACGTCAAAGCGAAAATCTAGGGAATGTTAGATTTCCACACAAAATCCAGGACCATATGAAGTACAAGCATGTGATTATAACTCAAGGAAGTTTAAAAAAAAAATAGGAAGGTATATTGTTTTATGTGGTGGAATTTGAACCTAGAAAACTTGTTGCCTTTAAATAATACAATACAGGTCAAAAGTAACTATATAAAGGGTTTCTTAATTGACCCCATTCTGTGTTTCTAAGAAACTGCCTCATTCCATCTCTTCCTCTGTCCTACCCCTGGTTATGTTCTTAGAATTCCTCTTTCATGGCCTTATGGAGTAGGGAAATATAGATTAATTAATTGGTTCCTATAACTGATTTGAAAAAGACACTATTTTACAATTTGAAGTTAAAATAAAATTCTATAATTTCTTCCTTCCTTCTCTCCCTCCACTTTCTGCTTTTCACATTCATGCCCAAAGGAGATACTGTTCTGATAAACTAAGAGGAGTTTAATCGTTTAGGACACAGCACCAACATCTTACGGTTGAATACTAGCAGCATACTTGCACATAAAAAAATAAACAAAATCTTAGGAAGAAGTCACGTTCATTGTTGGTGATTCCAAGAAAATAATGCAGTCAACTGAAGGAGGTGGCTCTTTGTCACCAGTGAGAAAGGTGAGACTTGATGAGTACCTGTTTAAATTTTGTGTCCAGGAAGAGGAAGTGAAACCATGGTGAAATAAAGGTTAGAAAGAGGTGTGCGCATAACCTCAGTGAGATAATGAAGAAAACAATTGTCATTTTACTTTGATTGACATTAGCAGGAATACAGCACTCACATAAATCACCTGATGCAATGAACATGAGTTCATGAACTAGTTATTTTTATTACATTTCATTTACAAAAGAGGGAACTGAGTTTCCGTAATAAGTGGTTTTGTCAAAGTCATCTGGCTAGTATGCTGAAGTAGATACAAATCCAGACCTGTTCTGCACTATATGAATACTATACTACTTCTGCCTTCAATAGACTCACCTCTTTTTGGCCCCAGGTGTTTATACGGGAGAGAACTAATTGACTGCACTGGTTATATTGCAATTGGCATTCACAAGTTACAGTAACTTGTGGAACAGGAGTCACCGTGATTGTAGTGACAGATTTCCATTTGTGCATTTAAATTTTCTTTTCTAGGTGTTTGCTCTGGCATAGCGACTATGCCTGAAGAGGAAGATGGAAGAAGATGGATCCAGTGGAGCATGTTGCGGAACCCAGGCTTAATGCTGAGAGGCCTCATTGTTTTATCATTAGAGGGACAAAAGAAGAAACATAGATTGATTAGTTCGGAAAGAAAAAAACCTATGGACATGTGATGGCTGTTTTTAAATATTAGGTAGATTGTAACATGAAAGTAGCATCCTATTTACTCCATCCAGCTGTCAAAGAAAACCACTGGAAAACTGGGAAAATATTAGAGGACAGTAAATTCTAGGTCAATAGCACTTCCAAAACATAATGAAGCATTTCATAATATTATACGTACATACAAACATACATACATACATATATACATACATGCATATTTCTAAATTTAAGACTTTCTTTTAAGGTTTCTTATATAGTCCTCCAATATAACAAACAGGAGAAAAAGGTGATGCATTTAGTTGAAGTAGAACCAAAACCCCTGATTCTGGCCTGCTTAGAGGCCCAACTGATCTATTTCTGTCTCCCAGCCAATCTGGTCAGAAGAGTCCCAGGGTTTTGTGAAACAGTCATAGGAGCAAATAAAATCCCTTAGATCTGCCTCCAAGTTCTTCTAAATCCTTACCTCTCAGATGCTCTTCATCAGTGTACTCATTATTTCTAAACAACCTCCCAGCATTCCTGGTGCCACACCTCTGTGCACACTGTTCCCCAGTCTGGAATGTCCTACACACCCTCATCCTATTTGCTGTTTCACTAAACTGTAGTTTCCCTCAAGATCTTATTAAGTTCCACTTCCTTGGAAAAGTATTCTCTAATGACTCACTCTTGGTGATTGTTTCTGCTCACTGATCTACTTGAATAATGCTCTCTAGTTGACATGAACGATGCAGCTTTGCTGTGGTTGCTATGCCCAATTCTATCTTCTTACCAAGAGAGCAGGTAACTGGAGCTTTAAGACTACTCTGTATCTCAGGCCCAGTAACTTATCTGCATACAGTATATTTGTATACTGTATTTGTTCTTATCTATGAACTAACTCTATTTTTCATGTTTATACCATTTCTGTAAGAAATCATAAGCCTTTTGTAGACAGAGATTTCTGTATACATTTCATCTGCCATAGCTTCTCAAGTATCCAGCATGATCCAGCCTCTAATGGAGTCCTAAGCTGAACATGACAGGGTCTGGATAGGAAAGATAATGTGTAAGGGTTACCTAGAAGGGAGGGAAGCATGGTTTGATGTCGACAGAGTTGTGTCAGTTCTTTTGGAAGAAGCTAGATGCTAAAAATGAATCAAAAGGTGTATGCTTGAAAATAAAGAGGCAGGTTGAGACCTGATTAGGAAAGACAGAACAAGATGGTAGCAAAAAGAGGTGAGTCATATCCAGAGATCTACAAGGATTAACGTGAAAACTAGATAAATACATGGTCCTAGACAAATGCCAGAGATGGGACCCTTCTCTTTTCTGGTATCCACCAAAGGGCACAATTTTACACTACTAGCTCAAAGTATATTTTTGGGCTTACAATCTCAGTTAAGAGCCAGAGCTTTTTTTCTGAAGTCTCAGTTGAAAAGAAAAAACACAATTAGATATTGTTAATATCCTGAGGTACTGACATCATAATGTCTGTTTTGTGCGTGTTCTGACATCCAGATTAATTTGAAGAACTAGTAGTTGAAGGCTTATAATTGTAAGGCACAGAGATAAATGTCTTAGTTGAGGGAAGGAAGCCTATAATTTCAAGAGGACTCATAGATGGGATAAAAAATAGCATCCTGTGATAAAATTCTCCCAAGAAGTTAAGAGTGACCACTTATAAGTAACAATAGCTTACAAAGCCAAACACTGTACCCTTTCAGAAGCGTGTTCCATGCATTCACCAAGTGTTATCTCATGCATAGCAAGCCTTTGCGCTAAATGTAATTATAATCTTCATATTAAATTTGGTTTTAAATCCTTCAATTGACAGACTCTAGGTCAGACAGCTGGTGTAGATAGCAGAGGGGCAGTGCTGGAGTTTGAACCTGTTAATCGTGCTCCAGCAGAAGCTCATTTCTGTGGCTGAGAGATGTCCAAGTACACGACTGTGCTGTCAAACTTTGTTCTTAGTTAATTAGGAGGAAAGAAACCAAAAGAGAAGTCGATCAGTGTTCTGAACGAAATTGCTAAGGGAAATAGACATCATGGAAGTTGGTACTGATAAAAAGCGGGAGGAATCTCTACTTCTCGCTCGCAGCAGCAGCAGCTTCATTCTCTTTTCACTAAGAGTTGCAACATCCCTCTCAAGATTTGTGTAGATGCTAAAAGAAATAACTCATAGAGACCACTCTCATTTTTATTTCTTTCCTTTCATGCAGGTGTTGGGAATATAGAACTAGTAAGGCAGCCCACCAATGATACTAGAAGAAAAGAAGGTCATGTGTAAACTAGTATAAATCAGCTGGACTAATATGAGGTTGTCTGGCTCTTTGTTTATGCTAAGGGTGCTCCAACTAGGAGTTTTATGAATTACACCACAGAAGCCAGTGAACATGAGGGAAAATAATTTTGCATCTTCTGTTTCTGAAAATGTGTTCAAATAGCAGCCCTGTCTTCTCCTTAAAGCCAGAAACATCTAACGGTGGGATTCACCTCAAGCTCTGAGTTAGTCAGATAATACAGTACACAGTACACAGTACATGGCAATCTTGTACTTTATGAATTTATTTAAAAGGCTTCTACAAATCCAATTGGCCTTAAGGCAATTTATTGAGCTTAGTCTTAGGGAGAAGGCTCTTCACTGACTGCGAAGGATTTTCATTAAGGCAAACCACTTCCTTTTGATCTTTTTCTACAAGCCCACTCCCTGAGATTATCTTCTTAATGGAAAAGGTCCTGGCATGCCCCTTTCTAAGACCAGAATAAATCTTTACTACCCCACTCTGATGTTTTCTTACATACACCCCACCCCTCCCCCATCCAGCTCATGCTTCCTTGATATCCTTTGCTTCTTTTCTGACACATATTCACCCCACCCATCAAAAACCTTGAGGGCATACGACTGACTTCCTTTTTGGCAACAAGGCAGAAGCTGACATTTGTTTATAAATAACACCATCACTTTTCAGCTGGAAAATGAGCTCATGCTACTCCAGGGAGCAAAGAGGAGAGTACACATTTCTCAAGCTGAGAGGGTTCTGCTTTCATTTTAAGATGATTTTATGGAAGCCAAGTTTACATTTATAATGCATAACACCACAAGCACACAGCCCACAGAATCAACTAAGTAAGGCTCATAGGGACTCAAAGAGACTAAAGCAGAAGTCACAGAACATGCATGGGTCTGTGCTAGGTCCTCTGCATATATGTTATGGTTGCTTGTTAGCTTGGTGTTCTTGTGGGACACCTAACAGTGGCAGTAGGGGCTGTCTGTGACTCTTTTGCCTGATATTTGGCAACCTTGTCCTCCTACTGGGTTGCCTCATCCAGCCTTAATATAAGGGGAGGTGCCTAGTGTTATTGAGACACGATAAGCCATGTTTGGTTGATATTCCTTAAGGAAAATGGAGGAGGAGTGGACCTGGGGAAGAGGGAAGTAGGTACTAGGAGAAAGGGAAGGTGGGGAAACTAGTTGGGATGTATTGAAAACAAACAAACAGAAAACCCCAAGAAAATAATAAAACCACCAGAAATAAAATAATAAAACAAAATGCATCCTATTGAAGTATACATAGTTCTGGCAAATACACATTATGTAATATTTATTCCTGTCAAGATATAAAACATAGCCTAATTCCAGAAATTGAAGAGATGGTCATATTTTTTATCACAACCTTTTCATGGTAATTAATCTAGTCACCTTAATTCCTTTCAGTGATATATACTCTTTGGTAATTCTCACCTGGCAACCCTGCCACAATGATGATCAAACTTCAATGTAGGTCCTGGAGAGGACATACCATCTTCAGTCCCGAACAGTGGTCATACACAGAATAAGTAGGTAGGCATAATTGGGCTCATAGTTGAGATTAATTTTTAACTTAATAAGAAACTGCAAAACCTTTTTGTTATGGAGGGTGACCCATTTTATGCTCCTATCTACAAGGTATAAATATTTCAATTGTCTCAAATCCTTGCCAAAAATTAAATCATGTCACTGTTTTTAATTTTAGCCATTCTAGTAACTATGCACTTTGATATTCTATTTTAATTTATATCTTCATGAAGGCTAAAGATATTGATCACCTAAATATTTTTCATTTCATTTTTTATTTATTTTATTGGATTATTTTATGTATATGGGAGTTTTGCCTCTATGTATGTTTGTGCCCAATTTTGCTGCAGTGCCAGAGGAGGTTGGAAAAGGGCATGGGAACCCTTGAGATTGGAGTTACAGACACTTGTGAGCAGCCAGATGAGTGCTGGGAATTGAATCCTAGTTCTCTGGAAGAGCAACCAGTGCTCTTAACCACAGAGCCATTTGTCCAGCTCCTTGACTACCATGTTATGTTAACAATCTTCCTTCATAAAGTCCTCAAAATACCTTTTCACCCTTCCCTTTTATTGATTGGTAGTTTTTATTGAGTTGTGAGAATTCTTTATATATTTTGGATGACAGTACTTAGGTTTCTTATGATTACAAATTCACCAACAAGAGAGCGAAAATGAAGTGTTAGATTAGAAAAGAACATTAATCTAGGATTTGCAATTTTATTTTCGTATGAGTGTATTTAGAAGACCAGCAATTTTTCATTTTATAAAATATATCTCATTTTATACTTATTTAATATATAAATGTACATATAAAATAATAAATATATATAATAACATATAGCATGGCTGTTCCAGCAGTTGACTGAGACAGATGCAGATACTTAGAGCCAACCACTGGACTGAAGTCAGGGACCCCTGTGGAGAGTTAGGGGAAGGATAGAAGGGGCTGAAGGGGATGGCAACCCCATAGGAAGACCAGCAGTGTCAACTAACTTGGACCCCTGGGAGCTCAGTGGGAGAGACTGAGCCATCAAGCATCATCTGTTTCTTCTTGCCTCTAGTGGGCCAATTCTTTCAGAAATTCACAGATTTGTATTGTCTTGTGTGTGGTAAGACTTTTGACTGCTTTTCAATATTTTTTTCTCATTTATAAATGATAGATTTGAGCTTCATTATTCTATACTTCTTTTATGAATTTATTGTTTGTATTTTTGCCACGAGTTTCTCCATCTCTTTTGTTACTTAACTATCTTCTCCTTTATGTCTTTGGATAGATTTTTAAATGGCTATTATGAATTTCTTATCTTATTAGAGGATCTAGGTTACTTTTATATTGATTGCTTTCTGACTTAGATTGATTGATATTTCCTTCTTTGCTTAAAATTACAGAAGATATCCAAAGGTATTCTGGATATTATAATATGAAGAACCAATTTCACATATTGCCTCCCTTTACATAATTTGTTATGGTAATAGTAAATTCTGGGCAGTTCTCCCAGCCTTTATGATGGCTTGCACAAAGGGTTTTCAAGACAGGACTAGTGTTACTGTAACCCCGTGATCTTTATTTCTAATGAGAGGCTTTTGTGATTCCATAGCTAAATTCCTAGAATTTTATTGAGTTCTTTCTGCTCTGGCTGTGAAGAAATTACATTTTTTTTTAAAACACTGTGCCACCTTGATATTTTCTGTTTCACCCTCAGTCCAATTCAACTTCTTGCTGCTGTTGGGCCTTTTGCAATCTTACTCTGTGTGGAGAGGTTTTTGGAGCTGCTTGGCAGGAATTTGACATTGGGCCAGGACAAGGAAGTAAGTTCAGGCAGAAATCTTATTTTAGGCTAGAACAAAGAATTAGACTTCAGGCATGAATATGACTTTGGGCTAGGACAGGGAAGTAGGCCCTCTGGTTAGTCTGGCTAAGGGTTTATATATCTTGTTGATCTTCTCAAAGAACCAGCTCCTGGTTTTGTTAATTCTTTGTATGGTTTTTTTAGTTTCTACTTGGTTGATTTTAGCCCTTAATTTGATTATTTCCTGCCTTCTACTCCTCTTGGGTTTATTAGCTTCTTTTTGTTCTAGAGCTTTCAGGTGTACAGTTAAGCTGCTAGTATATGATCTCTCCAGTTTCTTTTTGGAGGCGCTCAGAGGTATGTGTTTTCCTCTTAACACTGCTTTCATTGTTTCCCATAAGTTTGGGTATGTTGTACTTTCATTTTCATTATATTCTAGGAAGTCTTTAATTTCTTTCTTTCTTCCTTGACCAAGTTAGCATTGTTCAGGTTCCATGTGTATGTGGACTTTCTGTTGTTGTTGTTGCCATTGAAGACCAGCTTTAATCCATAGTGATCTGATAGGAGGCATGGGATTATCTCAATCTTCTTATATCTGTTAAGATTTGTTTTGTGACCAATTATATTGTCAATTTTGGAGAAGGTACCATGAGGTGCTGAGAAGAAGGTATATTCTTTTGATTTAGGATGAAATGTTCTATAGATATTTGTTAAATCCATTTGGTTCATACCATCTGTTAGATTCACTGTGTCTCTGTTTAGTTTATGTTTCCAAGATCAGTCCATTGATGATAGTGGGGTGTTGAAGTCTCCCATTATTATTGTGTGAGGTGAGATGTGTACTTTGAGCATTAATAAAGTTTCTTTTATGAATGTAGGTGCACTTGCATTCGGGGCATAGATGCACAGAATTAAAAGTACTTCTTGGTAGATTTTTCCTTTGATGAGTATGAAGTGTCCTTCCTTATCTTTTTTGATGACTTTTGGGTGAAAGTTGATTTTATCCGATATTAGAATGGCTACTCCAGCCTGTTTCTTGGGGTCATTTGCTTGAAAAATTGTTTTCCAGCCCTTTACTCTGGGGTAGTGTTTGTCTTTAAGATGGAGGCACTTATCCTAGATGCAGCAAAATGCTTGATACTATTTATGGATCCAGTCTGTCAGACTATGCCTTTTTATTGGGGAATTGAGTTCATTGATGTTAAGAGATATTAAGGAATAGTAATTGTTGCTTCCTGTTATTTTCAGTGTTATTTTTATGTTTGTGTGGCTACCTTCTTTTGAGTTTGTTGAAAGATAACTTTCTTGCTTTTTCTTGGGTGTAGTTTCCCTCCTTGAGTTGGCGTTTTCCATCTATTATTCTTTGTAGGGCTGGGTTTGTGGAAACATACTATGCAAATTTGGATTTTTCATAGAAAATTTCGGTTTCACCATCTATGCTTATTGAGAATTTTGCTGGGTATAGCAGCCTGGGCTGGCATTTGTGTTCTCTTACGGTCTGTATGAGATCTGCCCAGGATCTTCTAGCTTTCATAGTCTCTCTTGAGAAGTCTGATGTAATTCTGATAGGTCTGCCTTTATATGTTACTTGACCTTTTTCCCTTACTGCTTTTAATATTCTTTCCTTATTTTGTGTATTTGATGTTTTGACTATAATGTGACAGGAAGAATTTCTTTTCTGGTCCAGTCTATTTGGAGTTCTGTAGGCTTCTTGTATATTTATATCCATCTCTTTCTTTAGGTTAGGGAAGTTTTCTTCTCTAATTTTGTTGAAGATATTTACTGGCCCTTTAAGTTGGGAATTTTTACTGTCTTCTTTTATACCTATTATCCTTAGGTTTGGTTTTCTCATTTTGTCCTGGATTTCCTGGATGTTTTGGGTTAGGAGCTTTTTGCATTTTATGTTTTCTTTGACTGTTGTGTCAATATTTTCTATGGTATCTTCTGCACCTGAGATTCTCTCTTCTATCTCTTGTATTCTGTTGGTGATGCTTGCATCTATGACTCCTGATCTCTTTCCTAGGTTTTCTAACTCCAGAGTTGTCTCCCTTAGTGATTTCTTTATTGTTTCTATTTCTATTTTTGTTCCTGTTTGATGGTTTTGTTCATTTCCTTCAT